>JAVQJF010040166.1:0-15189 GCA_036023855.1 Gadopsis marmoratus | reverse complement strand
ACCACCATGAAAGCACTGCAAACACTAATCACAAAATCCCTGTATATTAAAAGCAGCTTGCTAGATACTGTTATCCGTAGTAATTAACAACACGAGTGGTCAACCTGACCATCACATCCTGCCTATGCTGCCCTTCTGATTTACATTAAACCACAGTGCAAGATCAGAATCAGAGTCGAGTGAAGAGAATGGCAGATTTCTTTGCATTCATTCTACAACAAATGTAAACTTGTTGGTGGATTTACAGGCGTGACTCCGAAACTACCTCCAAATGATACCGCAACGGGTAAGTTGACATGACCACACACACGCTGACAAAAATATAAAAATGCAACACATTTGCAAACGAGTGATGGCTGGTTAGGCCGAGTATAACTTCAGTCACATTTAACCCTTTTTGAGGGTTTGACTCTCAGGCAACACAGAGTCACAAACCATTAGTCAGGTGATTTTCATTTGGATTGAATTTATTTTGACTACCGCTTAATTGGTGTTAGTAGTATTACCGTTTCTAGCTTGTAACATTTCATTTCCTTTTTGTTTTCATGTCTTCTAATCTTCCATAAAGACAGACATCGAGTGTAAGCTGTAAAATATTTGCTCTAACAGAAAGAAACTCAAAAATGCTGTTAAAATGCATAAATTGTCAATATGCTTCTAAAACCTTTGCAGACTTTAACACCACTTCAGACGGTTGGCTTGAGTGGAGAGGGAATCAGTATTTTATTAACAGAATGTCACTGCCCATGGAAGATGCTCGTCAGTTTTGTCAGCAGAGACATGGTGACGTGGTATCTATCAGAAGTAAAGATGAAAATGTGTTCTTGTGGAAAAAGGTAGCCTTTATATTTGGTTTGTTAAAAAACACGTTCAAATTTTGCACATATTGAAAGGTAGTTTACTAACTAGAAAAGCAGGTCTTAAAGCTTAACGTGTGTATTTCTGTGTGTGTGTTCAGATTTCCAGAAGCTATGGGTCCTATTATATAGGTTTGTCGGTGGATCTTGATGGGTCATTTTGGTGAGTATCAATGAATGCCATAAAATGTAATAACGAATCATTGAGTCTAAAGAGGACAGATTTGGTCCTATTGACTATTATTTCTAAGAATTAATGGTACTTACAGTAGGTAAGCTGATAGACTGAATAGCATAACTGATTTGTTTGCAATACAGCACACAGTTCATTTTATTTCGGTAAAATTATTTAGGTAGATAGCTATCAATGCATACGACTTCTCAATTAATTCAAACAAGGATATCCATTGTTGTTGCTAGGTGACTACAGCCATAGTCCTTCATCCCTGACTCACCTACCTCACTCATAAACCTATTTAAGCCATCTGAATGCTTTAATTCGACTTCATTAGCAGCTTCTCTCAATTTTTAGTTGGTGTTTTACTTGTTAGGCTACATTTATCGTCACCCCATATTTATTTACCCTGTTTATTTACCATGCATAAGGGCAACAAGATGGAGAAAAAGGTCTAATGTCAAGCAATTGTTTACATGATTACACATCATAATTCAACTTAACTGTGTGTGCTTTAAGGTGGATGGATGGTTCTCCAGTGGGGTTACAAAGATGGGATCAAAATCAACCAAGTTCTAATAACTATGATGAGAACTGTGTTGTAATGACTTATTATATGGGTGAGTAATCTTAACAAACTGAATGAAGTGTTAACCCTAGATAAGAAGGTCTGGATAAGATCAATGTGTTGCTCTAACTAGAACAATGTAAAATGCTGCTGGTGAAATGTTTCTCATTGTATCTACTTACAGGCTTCTGGCGTACTGTTAATTGTGGCCAAGACCACCTGTCCATTTGTAAACGAAGAAGCTCACCACCTGCCAACACCACTGTAGCCCCCACAGTTCCTCCTAAAGGTGGCTGTCCCCTCAAGTGGTCCAAATTTGACTCAAAGGTCAGACATCATTGTTAAACTTCAAACCTGAAAGACCTTCAGTTTAGATCTTCCCTACCACTTTCTGTCATGTGGGACCGGCCTGATCTACAAGCTGTTTTTAAGTACAGTGGCTCTTAAATGAGAGCCACTGGGATTGAATGGTGTGTTTTACAAAGCTGTTAGTGGTGAACAAATCAGCTTTCAGAATTACAGCAGGCCACACCACTTGTCCTGTTTTTACTTTCCACAATTTGGAAAGCGTACATGCGGCATGATGGGGGGAAAAAAACTAACGCTTTATCATAGTTGCTGGGCTTCACAGGAAATACACACATAGGGCCGAAACTGTGATGTTTTCCAGTTATACTTTGTACTTTTTAATTATACTTTTGCTTTCAATGCAGACTAGAAATATTTATTTGCATATTTGAAAATATAACTAACAATAATAGTACCTTAAAAATACTTCATATTTCTTCATAGTTAAAGTAAATAAAAATACAAAAAACCCCACAAATTAATTTATCGACTATGGAACACCATTTCACATGTGATGAATTCACGTACAGGCACGTGTGATTATCAGATGTTTCACATGAAAAAACCTTTACCTGTACTCTTTTGTTAATGCAACAGAATAGAAATATCAAAAATTGAGTAAAGACTACATTCTAAAATATAAAATACAATCTACTGTAGCATTAAACGTTTAAAAGAGAAAGTGATGCAGCTAACGATGAAACAAGAAAAATAAGTTATTTATCAATAGCTTTTAAGATCAGATAAGATGGCAGCAAAGCTTAATGAAAGAAAGACAGGTTTGGTTGTAGAGTGAGAAAAAGAAATTACTATTTAATTTCTCATCTGTAGTGTTACAGTCTCGTTAACCGGGTGGCCACTTGGGAAGAAGCAAGGAGACAGTGCATTACTATGGGAGGCAATTTAGTCTCGATTCCCACGAGGCGTGTACAAGGTATGTTCTATTGTTTTTCCATTTTTTTTTTTTTTATAATGATCATAATAATACATAATCATGTGACATGGAGAGCGAGAAAGTTCATTCTTGATCTTGGTAACAACAGAAAAAATACCTTTGGAAAAAATTGAAACTAAATTCTCAGGGAAAAAGCTAGAAAATGTTTCGTATTTTTACCCTTTCTACCTACAATTTCAGCATTTTTGATCACCAAAATGGCTGAAGCAACAACTGCAGACCTTTGGATTGGTTTAAATAGTTTAAAGCAAGATGGATTTTACTGGACTGATGGAAAAGCAAGGCGATACACCAACTGGGGCTATTCTGTAAGTACACGCAATCTATATTGTATACCGATACGTCATGATTGTCCATACTGTCATTTTATTATGTTGGTCTGTTCTGTACACACAGCATCTATTGCATGTCAGTCTATCCGTCCTGTGAGAGGGATCCCTCCTCTGTTGCTCTTCCTGAGGTTTCTTCCTTTTTTTCCCGTGAAAGGGTTTTTTTGGGGAGTTTATTTAGGGTATAAGTCATATGCTGTGCAGATTATAAAGCCCCATATGGGCCATTTAAATCGAATGTACTCGAAAATTGCTTCCCATTACAGCTGTCAATTAAAGAGCAACTTAAACCCAGCTGTAAACCCTGTTTTTGCTGCCCATCCCGTGGTTTAACTTGTCATCTTGCTGAGGTGATGTAGAAGTGTACGCCAGGGTGCGTCAGTACACTGTGACATCCCGTCTGACCACATCATAGTTGCAACTGACTTTCAACCAGAGGGGGCGGTGAAACACCACATTTTAGCTTGGTTTTGAGTTACTATTTGACAGTAATAAAAATGTTTTAAGTATTATTTAAGTTAATATTTTGATTTAACACATCTTGTTCTTCTCTCTAGAAACAGCAACGTCGTCCAGGGACCTTTTATCAAAGATGGAGTGAGGTAACATTTTCAGGAATGATTGCAAAGCAATGAATAGAATATACAGTATTTTCCACTCCTTTTTAGTTCCGTCATGACGTAGAGCAGACAAAAGTAATTTGCTAACATCAAGTCAATCAAGACCACTGCACCAGTCAGCATTAGTTTTAAACTGTGATGTCATACATAAAAGATTTTGAAATCCTAACCACTCCAAATGTCCTTCACCAGGAAGACTGTGTTGCGATGACCAGCAGTCCCCCCTTTGGCATCGGTAAATGGTTGATTAAGTCCTGCAACGACACAAATGGATTTGTCTGTCTTCGAAATCTTGGTGAGTTCATTCTTTTCTCTTCTAGAAATTGTACGAGGCTCAAAGATGAATCATGGAATATTGTGTTTCAGTGCATGTCTTACATGAAAGGCCCACGTTGCAACTGGTGTACATCAGAAGAGTGTTCTTGGTATAAAAAACATGATTTGGAAAGTTATAAAAAAAGATGGCATTAGTCAATTATGGGCTAAATCATCCAAAATTAACTACGGTCCCTGCGACAATAATGTAATAAGGAGGAAAAAAACAAACTTATTTAATCTCTCATTTGCTTTCTATCCTCTCAACAGACACAAATATCCCGTCTCAACCAGAGCCAACAATTCCTAACATTTATGTATCTCTGGGAAATGACAGCATCAAGGTTGTAACTCAAAACCTGACCTGGGACAATGCCAAGAAACACTGTGAAGGTGATAAAGCCAAACTAGCTAGCCTGCGAAATGAGTGGACACAGGCCTATGTCGAGCTGCTGGTTATGAATCTCAAAGCTCCCGTTTGGATTGGACTGAACAAAGAGCAGGTACAGGGGTGCAACAATCAGACGCCAGGGGTGTTATATAATAATGTGCATTTGTTTAATCTATTTGGCATTTCAAATGTTTAATCTCAGTATCATGTTGAATTAAAATGTATATTTTCAATATGAATGCATCTTATCTAATCTCGCTTTCAGACTGGCGGATATTTTAGGTTTATTGATGGCTGGAACCTGAACTTTGCCTCCTGGGCTGAAGGTGAACCAAAGAGGGACCAACCTTGTGTGTACCTGGATTTGGATGGAAAATGGAGGACTGCTCTCTGCAATCAGACCATGAACAGCGTTTGCATGCAGTCTACAGGTACGATCGTTGGCAGGCAATGTAAATGAATGCAGTCAACCTCTGTAGATGTAAGTGATTATACCGCAAATGATTTAACAAGCGCTATTTTGCTTATTTCTTTGGCATACAGTGTGCGAGATGTTAGCTTGTTAACCTAGCCGTGGTCCATGACATGTCATATTAGGCAGAATGTTTGCGTCGGTCTATATGACTGAACTATAGGATTTTTGAAGCCGATATTAATATTGCTTTTTTGGATTTAAAAAATAATTTTATAACAATATATCGGCAGATAGTAACAAACACATGTTGTTTATGTAATCTAAGATTCCCTAAGATTTTTTTGTTTTGAAGAATTGTGACCATACTAAGTGGGACATTATACGTTGTGAAAATTGTGTTATCAGTGGACAAACAATGTGATGGTGACACATTTACATAATGACCACAAACCTACTTTAGCATTTCTGTACTGCAATTTCTTGGTATTTATGAGGTGACATGCATACACCAGGATATCTGCAATAAGCTAATGTCAGCTGATACATCAGTTTTTAAGCCCTTTGTCAAGAGAAAATTACTCAATGTCTGGAAGGTACGAAGTAATAAAAACAGGACTTTTATCTAAAGTCAAGGATGAAAGAAATTAACTAACTTTGTGAAAAAGGTCAAGTGACTAAGATATAGTACCACAGTCTTAATCCAGGATCTGGATCAGAGTTAGTTAATACAAAGGGCCCCAGTATATAAAGGTTTTAAGGTCACTGCACTGAATGTCACAGTAGGACATTTAGTTTATGCCCTCATCACTGTTTCCGTCACTCACAGATGTGCCACCAACGGAGTCAACCAACTTCCCCGGGATTTGCCCTGAAGAGACAAATGTGGAATACCACCAGAGTTACTCCTGGCTGCCTTTTAAGGGTCATTGTTATTTGTTTGTCACAGAGGAAATTGAATGGGCAGATGCAGCTACTAGCTGTGTGAGGCATGGTAAGAGAGAAAATTTGACAGTTTTAGATCTAGTGTTGATCGAGTGTATAGTGTGCAGTTTAATGAGCACCCAGTAATATGTGTTTAGTTCTTGTTACAATGAGACCGTTTTGTGTTGGAAAGGTGGAATCCTGGCAAGCATCGAAGATCCTTCTGAGCAACAATTCATTAAAAGCAACGTGGAAATATTTCAAGATAGCCACAGCTCTTTCTGGATCGGCCTGTATAAATCTCACAAAGGTATGAATACACCATTTATTCCAGCATGAAAACATATTTTCAAAGAAACTGTACTTAAAAGGTGCACTGTGGAGTTTTCTTATTGAGATCTGCTTTGTTAACATTTGTTTGTTTGTTGGCTAGCAGTGTTCTTCGTCACTGCCTTTGCTGGTGCAGTGCATCTTACTGCATTACCACCACCAGCGGATCAGAATAATGTGAAACCGTTTGCAGGAATGTGTATCGCATCATTTCCATGTGCATGCATGTACAAATTGAAATTAATTGGTCATGCAATCATTTTTTTTGTTGATGAAAGTGAATGAGTGTGAAAATTCTTCTAGCTCAAATGCATCATTTGAAAACGACACTTACCAGATGATGCCCTTTTTTGATTTTGTGCAAACTTTCCATACGCACCTTGACAAAACTACCACAGCACACGTGGGGCACATTATTTATTTGGCAAACAAATTAGTAAAAACTGAGTGTCTGTTCGGCCCTAGGGACATGGCTGTGGTTGGATAAAACAGTAATGGACTACATCAACTGGTCTCCAGATGAGCCTGATAATGACTACGGAGAGATCAGCAGCTCAGATGGGACTTGGAAAACAGGTCGCAGATGGCACGACAGAGCATACATCTGTGAAACACCCAAAGGTAAGATCATTCCATGTAGTTTTAAATATGTGGTCTTTTCATGAGCACGGAGCTTGTTCAAAAATCCTATAGAGTAAAAGGGAGCCAGACTCAAGACTGTTGAAGACTAAGAAAGCTAAAACAATACATTTTGACTTGTTACTGGGTATTGGACAAGGGAGTTGTAAATAATGGCTAAATAAAATAAGGTTTTCTTTCTCAAAATCTCATTATGTTAATCTGATCATTACATAGATTTACCCCTACACCCTCAAAACAGCCGTTGTAACCTTATTGTGAACAATGCAGAACAGATTCATTGGTCTCGAATGAATACGGTAGCAATTTGTATTGTATTGCAATAAATTACTTTATTTCTAATGCAAGGCAATACTTCTCTGCACCCATACAACGTGATGCCAACTACAGTCACATTCATGAGTGAATCAAAACGATTACTTTGAGCGCTGGCTTTTAGCTTTAAATATAGGATGTTTAACCATATAGGAAGCCCGTAGCTCCAGATATTCTGAGAAAGAATCTTTAAAAGGAGGTTAGTTATCTGAGCATTTTCCTTCTTTTGCCAACAGTGATGCCCATAGACTCAGGGTCAATACCTGGTAAGTTACACCTTTGTTTCTCCTTAAGATGCATAGTATTTAAATTATTTCATAACAACATTTAATTTTTTTTAATTTTTTTTTACATGTAATACAACATGGAAAGTCATTCATAAATATTGAGGGAAACACAATATTGTTTTGACTGATTAGACCATCTACTTGCTGAATTTTTTGCAGAGCCTCATGGAGGTACGGATCCTCGCAGCCGTGTCCACACAAGTTTGGTAGTTGTGCTGATCATTTCTGTCATTTCAACGCTGATGGCCATCGCGTTCTTCCTCTACAAGAAGTCTCCTCGTTCCTTACCCACCTTTGTCAATCCACTCTACAGTGAACGATCGCAGCCCGATGTGGTCGATACCAATAAACTGATAGAGAATGCAGAGGTAGAACACCCCGAACCTATTATAACTCTGTGATTTATACAGTAGCACAATCTAGCGAGACATACTCTCTACTGTACTGTATCCCAGAATGATGTATTACACTTTGATGTTTCATTTGTGTTATCGCTTTGTTTGTTTTGTTTTTTTACTATATACGGTATATATTCAGTTATTTAACAATATGTCACTAAGTGTGAGTTTCAGCGGAGTTGGTGATGCCTGACCTCATGGAACAGAACAATTTAGGCTCTAGGATGTCTCAATGGGAATGATTTGATTTTTTCTTTTTATCTACGATTGAATGTATATAATTGTTACATGTTATGCTTGTGCTCACTAGATGCTGTCCATTGCCTGAACTCTTGAAATGTGTAAAAAGCTCACTGCCTGCCTGTCACTGTTAAATTAACATTAAACTTGGCACTAAATGTTAATTTAGTGAGTTATATGTTGTGAAATAAAATAACACAAGGGGCCAATTCACTTCCCATCATCTTCCCTTTCTAGCTGCCCAAAAACTAGTTAAATAGGATTAGTCAGTGCTATTGCATTGTCAGTGTTAGCATTATAGTCTAGTCTTGTAGACTTACATAATTGTGACAATGAGCCGTTATTCGTGTATGTTTTATTGAGTTCTGTTAAGGTATGGTAAATGTAACTGTTGCTGGAACTCATCTCTCAATCAAGTTGAAAGTACATTTTCTTCTAGTCTAGACCAGGGGTGTCCAACTTAATCACTAAAGTGGACATCTTAAACATTAAAAATGTATTTGCGGGCCAGATAAGAAGGGGCATGGCCAGAACCTTCCTACTGGGATGACCAAGTGGGACCAAGTGACTTGAAATGTACATAAAATTAAAGAATACTAGCCCTGTGTTTTTAAATAACCTTTTAAATGCTAATTTCTGGTTACTTTTAATTGTGTATTTTCATCTACCTGCACTCCTCTTGCCTGCTGTTCTTTTTTTAAGTGACTGACTGATTGATCAGTAACAGTAACCACAGCAATGTCTCTCACAGAAACCGGGTCTCTGGGTAAGCCCGCAGAATGTTAGTGGGGTTTGTAGGGCAGCGCGATGTGGACAATATTGAAAATGGACCAGTAGGCTAAGGTTTATTAATAGAAAATCAAAATCATCTCCGGTGACAGAAAACTAAATTGTGCCTGACCCATGAGTCTAGATTTTGACACATGTGGCTTAGGGGTTCTCATCCTTTTATAACGTAAGGCCCACTTCTGATTGTTAAAAATAATTCAAGGCCCACCTTCCAAATAAATGAGAGCCCCAACCCTATCCTAAGATGTTTTACTTACAATGCCTGATGGCTGAAGGATGATGATGCAGGTAGCGCAAAGAGGCCAGAGACTTTCAGGAAGTGGTTGAAGAGGTAAAAATAAGAATGAATCCCAAATAAAGACCATACAGACAAATGACCAGTTGGCACTTTAGAGGAAAAGGTCAAACAACAGCAACCTCAGTATACTGAGTAAAAGCTTAGCGAATGAGACTTCAACATTTTCTAGAAACCATGTGAATCATGTTCGGCTTTGACACCGTCCGTTTGGGTCAGTTAACTGCAGATTCATAAATAACATTTACAACACGCTAATGTTTGGATAAAGCAACATTCTAGTAAAATATGTAATCTAATAGTCTGATCAATCTTTGCTTTTAGACCAATGGGTATTTCAGATATATTGATGGCTGGCACATGAGCCTTTCTCACTGGGGCAAAAATTAACCAAGCAGGGACAGACCTTGTGTCTACTTGCATGTGGATGGAAAATGGAAGACTGTTTACTGCAACCAGACCACGAACAGTGTTCGTATGAGGTCTACAGGTACGTCCAAAAACAGAGTAATGTTCATTTAAATAGATGAAGACGTAAATTCATCCTAAACGACAACATGTCTCAAACTTTAAGTTATTATCTTGTAAACGTTGGAATGCATCTTGTGCTTATCTGGTCGGAGCATTGTATTAACATTAGAAGGTTTTAAGTTACACTGTTCAGAAATGTAAATTACATGGGTTTAAGCTAGTGGCTTTGTATACTTTTCATAGTATGAAATATTATGAATATTTCATAAGAAAAATATATATTAGGTAGCTACTTAGAATTAATAACTGCTAGTTAAACGGTTTGCCAGTGTTTTTGTTTAACTTAGCACCTTAGGACCTTATAGCTGGTGCAACGGGCTGACCTGTGGGTGACAGCCATATGGTTACCGGTTCACTCAGTTGAAATAAAACATAATTCTATGCCATGTTTACAGTTGTGCACTTAAAAGTGCTTGGTGCTCCTATTGGCCAATGTCGCGGAATGAATACAAGCAATTGTCACAACCAATGCTAATTGTTGTTCCTGTCTGGGCTGTTACCAGGCTAATACTGTGTAGTCTGATTTTGGTGTCACATTCTCCCTTCTTTCTCTCTAGTATTACCAACAATGCCATCAACATCATCACCACCTCGTAAGTAACACCTCTTTATCTTCTTGATATCACTCAATATCGTGACTAAATTCTTTTGACTCTTCATCGTGAACGTTTTTAAAATTTCTTTTAATCTGTGCAGTACTTGATCCTCGTCACCGTGGCTACATAGGTTTGGCAGTTGTGCTGGTCATGGCGATGATTGCCAAGGGGGCTAAAGTGGCCAAAGGGTGTCTTGTTTGGAATGATAGCTTGAAATCATAATTCATCATTTTGTAATGACTAGAAAGAGTGTGATTTATTGGATGTACTTGGGAGAAAAAGAAAACCCTTTTGTTTAAACACTTTATTATAAGTGTAGAATAGTTCTGTGTATTTTAATATCTGTTACAGATCTGCTGCTGTGTAAAGCCAAGCGTTGTAATGTCTAATAAGATTAAATAAAACAATAATTATAACAGACTGCTTAAAGTTACATGATATTTAGCTTTATCCAGTTGGAAATTCTGTTGAACTCCTAAGATATCTATTGCCAGCAGTTATAGTAAGTGATATTTTCCATTCAGTGCCTTTAAATTGTGACTGGCTTGGCAGACCTCTGGTTTTAAGCTAATTTAGCCTGGCTTGTAGCTGGTAATATTTAAGCATAAGGTACTCTATATTTTTCCTGGTGCTAACAAATCCCATGAAAACACTAAAACCAACAATGCATTGGTCCTGTGCTATAGAAGAAATGTTTTGGCCAAACGATTTAAGGACAATTTGCCAAGGATCACCAAGGATTAAAGCGCGAGGGGGGGTAGCCAATCACAGCTGACATTGGGCAAGAGGACTGGAATCACAGGGCTGATTTTATGTTGCCCAATTGCTTTTGTCTATGAAGCAATTTGTACTAGCGCATCTCACCTACTCACTTTTGACCTCTTTCTAACAGCTCACTTCACAGAAGCCACATCCTTGTTGAACACAACATTCTTTCCAAAAAGGCAGACAACTGTTTTTCATCAATTTAGTCCATTCCACCAAATCATACTGTCTAGAACCCGGTACAAATTGCAAAATTCTAATGACAACACGATACATAAATACATTTATGGTACAAAAATAAATATCATTGAGTGGGTATTCAGACCTGGGTGCTTAAGTTAGTATTCCAACATCAAGTCACATATTTAATCAAACACTTCTTTTTCTTCCTTATGGCCACGGGCGAGAGCCTACTTCCTCTGCTGCTTCTACGAGCAGAGTGTTAAGGGTGTGGGCCAATGAGGACAGATTTGCAGCGTTTACATCCTTAGCAGACATTGATTCATCAACCGTAATCACACGTCCGCCCAACTTGTTTTCTTCCTGGCCTTTACCCGTATTCACTACGCCTGGAGTTGTTCAGCTCACCCTGCATTAGCACGCAAAGGCAACAGCCGTGACCGTGTCACCTCCACTTGTCAGTGAAGATTTTCAGAAGTACCCAGTGAAATCGCCACCTTGGACCGATAAGGTTCCGTCTGCGTTCTGAGCGATTTTGAGATATTGAGTTTCAAGGTTGTTGCATTCCCAATTGCATACAACTTTTAAAAAACACCTCACATTAAGTTAATAGGTTGTCACAGAATAAGAACATGTGAATAACTCAATTTTGACAAAAAACGTCAGACAGAACCTTATAACTCCAAGGTGACGAAATGATAAACTGCCTGTATTTTGACTACTGCCCGCCTGTATGGCTTAGGCATAATGCAACTCTCTTACGTAGTAGCATACTTTCTGCAGGTATTATGACAACTAGCAACATTTTTACCAGTCCAGGAAGTTCTAAACTCCTCTACTACCCAGAAAATATAGCCACGGGTTTGGGGTGGACTGAGGACAGTATGTACAAAATGCATGATACAGTGATACTTTATTTATCCCTGGGATAAATTTGCATTCTGTGTGTTGTTAGGATTATGCAACTAAAACACTATATGTATTATATCCTAGAAATTATGTAAACACAGTATGTTACTAATTTGCAACAGCAAATATGTTTTTTAAGAAAAACACAATATCACCCAAATTCCATTTTTTGTCCACATAATAAGGAAACAACCACTTACACTCGCATTCACAAATGAACCTAACCTGCAAGTCTTTGACTTTATGTATGGAAGAAAACCAAAGCATCTGGAGGAAACCCACGCAGGTACGAGGAGACATTAAGTGGTACGAGACGAGGTAGGTTGGTCCTCTCCAGGTTGGCTCGTCAGTGTGCTTAGCATTCTGGGCTTGTTTGCCTAGTCTGACTGCCTTCTTGTTATTCACTGTCAGCCTGCCTTCAGTCCTTGTAAATACTGGTTTTACCACATTGTACCATTGTCTTGTCTTTGCTGAGACGTCTTCAGTGTATCGATTAAAATGATCAAACAAGCTATTCCATGAAACACACTTAACTGTAACTGATCATTTGGAACTTTCTGGTAATGAATCCTTGAGAAGGTCCAGCATTCGCTTCCGTAGAAAAAAGACGAAGTCAGCATAATGATACTTTAACTTCCTTGTTGTGAATATTGCACAACATTCCGGTGAAGTTGAATTTCAAATGGCCAAACTGCGACGTGCTGTAAAATCTATGCGAATCACGCCTGGCTGCTCGAACCACAATTTGTATCACATCTGCTTCTCTGGCTTCACAGAGTGGCAAAATCATGAGATGAATTCAGGAATACTACTGTAGATGTTTAATATGTGGCACAACGGGTGGTTACCTTGATGGAAACCAACGGGGGTATTGATAAATAATAAAAAGATAAATAAAACTATCACAACCAAAAATTTTTTCCTTTGGTTTAGGTGTTTGGTATCTGCGTAGACTGGCTGTCACTTCTCGACGGATGATACTAGCACTTCCTCTTTCCTACATTGTCTGTTTATTATGTAATAGCCTACATCCACGTAGTAATGTGTATGTTCTTCAGGGAATGATATGTGTATTGCAATGAAATAGCCAAGTGTGCAAATATCAGCACTTGTGGTGAAGGAAACAACGGATATAATTATGTGTCCCTCCTTGTTCGATGGAAGTCCTGACGCATGATGAGACGGGAAGTGTCAGTACTACGAAGACTGACTTTCAACCATCATTCACATGACTCTTAAATCCTCTGTGAGAAATGCAGGGATTACGACGTCTGCTGAAAGACCTCTCGTGAGAATTCTAACAATGAAGATAACGTGTACAGCTTTTGTGCTCCTCATCCAAACATTACAGTGTTTGGCTTCTGATGGTACAGTATTCAAACGTTTAATGTCGAGATGTTTTTGTGAGATCGTGTGGCTGTGCGCCGAATCTCTGCATGTCAGACTGTGTGCTTTACCATGTGTCAGTGTGTATCACGTGTGGCAAAGAAACTCTCGTACGTTTGCCACAGTTCGATATTGAAGCGATTGCTGTTTTATTTTTAATTGTCAGCAGAATTGTCTAAATAATTTAAAATCTTATTAGGCACAACTGAAACAACCCCAGTGATACACGGTGCAAACAGTTGTGGATTCTCTGAGTTCTTCTGCGATAAACAGTCAAACGTTTGTAATTCTTTCTGTACAGATTCACCATTTCAACTGACTAACAAGGCCACTGGGTTTTGTTTGACTAAAACAAATAACAACTGCAATGAATTACGCTGGACAACTGGTGACCGACTTCTGGTCCATCAAAGGAAGAAGTGCCTGGGAGTCCAGGGGAGAAGTGTGGGAAGTGAAATAAGCCTCTACGATTGTGACGAAAACAGCGACCTCCAAAAGTGGGAATGCAAGAATGACACGGTGCTCGCCCTCAAAGGCCAAGAGCTTTACATTGAGCTCACTGCAGATAACACAGCAGTTCTCTCCAAAACAATAGGACCCAATAACCACCTCACAATCTCAGGGACGCCCAGCGGCGCTTGCACAAGAACATACAGAGGTACAGTACTGTATGGACTCGGGTACAAAAATAGAATGATGAATATGACAGCTTTAAAAGGTAATGTTGTGGGGTCATGTTAAAAATGATATTCACCTGTTAGGTACCATAGAAGGTCAAATTGTTATTTTCTTAACATATGCCATATGGTCATATTATTTTATAAATCTTCCATTAGAATTGTGGAAAAGACCAAACAGACAGGAATCCATCCTGCGTTTAAAATAGAATTTAGCATCACGTTTTGAAGTCGTTTGTCATGTGTTGTTTTAATAAAAAAAAAAACGTAAATCACTGCGGGAAACTAATCTTTGCTTTGTTCTCATCACCTCTCAGAACTTTATGCCATTGGAGGAAATGGTGCTGGCCTGCCATGTATGTTTCCATTCCAGTACCATGACCAGTGGTACTCAGACTGCACTATGGTTGACTACTCAATGCTTTGGTGTGCAGTTGAAACAAAATACCAAAATGAACGCTGGGGCCACTGCCCGGTTACTTGTGAGTACTGCCTGAGAGGACTAGATTTACGATACCAGTGTGTACTGACTGAAAATAACTGAGTCATGAAAGCATTGAGGAGCCAGTGTTGCCAACTACTAGATTATGTCCTTAATCTGTACATCCATGAGGAGGAAATACCTACCCGAATCCCATTTCAGATAACGGTAAGGCCTCCCATTAGTCCATTTCCAGTCATGTTCTGGGTCAAGGATCAGTAAAGTCCAAAGTTCTACATATATATACAAGATTTTAAATAAAAGTATAAAAATGAGAGGGAGAGGAGTCAGGGTCGGCACTAGAAGTTGCTAGATTGGTCCCTTTAACAGCTTTTAGAAAAAGCCTTTAGAAAAAGCTGTTAAATTCAATTCAATTTTATTTATATAGCGCTATATCATAACAGAGTTATCTCATAGCACTTGTTAATATAGAGCAAGTCCAAGCCAACTCTATATGTACAGACCCAACAATTCCAC
>JAVQJF010040155.1:0-50425 GCA_036023855.1 Gadopsis marmoratus | reverse complement strand
GCGGAAGCTGCAGAAAGAGAGGGGAAGAGAGAGAGAGAGAGAGAGAGAGAGAGAGAGAAGAGAAGAGAAGAGAGAGGGATACAGAAAGAGAAAGAGGGGATGCTGTTGATCCATTCGGCTGCAGGGAACCTCGTTGTGATTTTGTACCGACCTGAGTGATCCGTCTGTAACAGGAACTAAGGACCACTTCTTAAGGACTAAAGAGGAGAGGACAAGGTGTCCGACATATATTTTTTGGGAAAAACCTCCAAAATCGTCCTTCCGTCCCCCCCCCTATTTTCTTCGCATCCCCCCCTCCCTCCCTCCTCCTCCTCCTCCTCCATCTCTTCTTCCTCTTCTTTCCAGAGCCCCGGGAGCTGCAGGGTGCCTTCCGCCGCCTCTTATTTTGTATTTTTTAACTGTTCACGAGCCTCTGCCCGCGAGCTCAGAGACCCCCCCCCGCCCGGAGGGAGCTGTCCGGTGCTGAAGTTGCATTTCTCAGCTTCTCCTGCACGAGGACTAACAGAGAGACTGACTCCGGGAAGAAATCACATACAAGCGGAGACCAACTATTTTAACCGGATCAATTCACAGCTCGCGCTTCCTCCGAAATTTGAAGCCAATCCTCCTCCGTTCGCCCGTCTTGTTGGCGTGTAACGGGCGAATCACCACGCTGGCCAGGCCGTCGGCGATCGGCTGTGTTTGTGAGTGTGTGTCGTTGTGTTCGTGACAGTGTGTGTCGGTGTCGCACCACCATGCCAAGGTCCTTCCTGGTGAAAAAGGTGAAACTGGATGATTTCTCCACCGGGGCGGATCTGGAGAACGTCTACCGGCACAGGACAGACCTCAGCCTGCGGCTCCATGACAAAGGTAGGTCAGGCTGCCTACACAGCGAGCACTAACAGGTGTCTGAAACACAAGTCGCTCTGAGGGAGGAGGAGGAGGAGGAGGAGGAGGAGGACAGCGGCAACAGTGCTGTTTCCAAAATAAGGCTATGTGTGACTAAGAGGTGGATTTACCTGTTGTGTCCTGGAGGGATTCCCTGACACGTCGGTGCAGACCTGCAGCTCTTGACAAAAGATCAAAATCAAATTCACACAGGGACTTCTTCTCCTTATAATATCTTCTAATATTTCTTAATCCGGTAGCCTTTCCATTTGAAACTTTATCACAGTGTTGGCTACCTGTGGTGTGATGTGGGTGTACTCCAGGCAGATAAGCAGACTATAATAATTGGTTACAGAACAATGGAAGACAGCACAGAGTTGTCACATAGTTATTACCTACCTTCAAAGCAGCCCACAGCAAAATAAGTAATTCCACATTCAAAGAGTTATTAGTGTAGATTGTTATTTATATATAGCTATATGCACTTCAGAGGACTGCAAGAGCTCAGAGGAGCACATGGATGAGATGGAAATGGCAAAACTGCCACTCTAAATAACCACTGCATCCTGCTCAGTGAGTGATACGGAGCCACATGATCTAACGCTTTATTTGCTGGGAGCATAGAAGCTCCAGCAGGCTTGATTTGAAGCGTTTGGTCGAGTTGAGCTGCCACCGGAGCGGAAAGGTCACTTGAGAAATCAGCTAAATCCAGTGCGTCCCATGTCTAATCGATTTTGGCTCATAGTCAGTGGGGACTTTTCCTCCCCACTCAGGCTAAATAAGGTTAAAAGAGATAAAGACAGGAGGGTGGTTATCAATATCTGGTCCACTTGCGCTTGGTTTTGTGGAATTAACAAAGGCAGAGCTCGGTCTAAATGTTGTGTTTATCTGGATCTGCTTCTGCAAGCTCAAGCTGACGTTTCTGCTTTTTACCTCATTGCATCCTATGGGTTGGGTGTGGATGTGTTAATACTCAAATTTCTCCACCAACCGCCTCAAGGTGTAGCACTAATAAGCAGCGGTTTAGTAATCCTTTATGTAACAAGGCTGTGGTTTCCTGATTTGCTTGTCTTGATGGCACTTAAAATCAGCCCAATCACAGGCTCATATCCTATATTTTGTCTGTTGCTACAGGTTCAGGTATGCAGGTTCAGGACTCTCCTGTTTTTGCACTGTCTGCAGATATTTGCACGATGATATCTTGCCTAGACGGAAGATTTCCTTTAAAAAAATAAAATAATAATAGCTGCCACAAGCCTGCATTGTCACAATATCACAAAAACACACATGTGGATCAGTGTCGACATTCCTGACTTCTCTTATCTCACTTTACAGTAACAGATGAACTGTTGAATATAAGTTAATGGTAACAGATTCTGAATTGAAGAAGCATTTCTATGCCAGGGGATTAAATATGTTGGACTGCCTTGGTGTAACTGTTGAATATGGATTCTACTATTTGACAATATTATTTTTAGATTGACTCTTTAGGCCTAACAAAGCAGGGCCCCCATTACAATTATCCAGAGGACAGTGTGATTCATTGTTTAGCCTGTGCTGAAGCTGTGAACTCCCTCACATCCTGTAACTGTGTGCGTCACATTTTACACCAAAAACCACAGAATGCCTTTGCCATGTAAATGAAGCCACTGCATTGCTAACACCCCAATGTAACTGACACGTCGTTGCACATCAACATGTGTATTCCGTGCGTGGCCTTGCCTGCACTTCTCTGCTCGTAAAACAAAAAAGCTGTCAGTGGTGTATTTATAATGTCGAGGTTAACAAGCCCCTGCCTGGGTTGACATGCGATCTGCTGCCTCAGCAGCACCGTACAACGCTGCCTGTCCCAGCCACCTTTTGTCTTCATCCCTAACATCTGACGGGAACATGTGGCTTCTACATGCACTACAGCACAGGATCTAGCCACAACAGGAAGAACTCTCTGCTTGAACGAACCGGCTTCTGAAATAATTTATATCCCACCTGTGTTTCCTGTGCCGTGTGTTTTGGGATTCAGATGGGACACAGCAGCAGATATGTAGTAGCTGTTATTGTATGTAGACAGATATGTGGTGTCACATAGAGCTTGTTGCTTCCGCATCTTACTCAGAAAGCCTCCGAGAGTCCGGATGAATTATAATAACATACATTTCTTAAAGGAGAAAAAAGAAAAAATGCTAAATTTTTTCCAAGGATGCATGTCCAGACCACATTATGATGCATCTTTTGATAATGCATATGATGACCCACATCCGTCTGTCTTTTCTTATGTCCAATTGATCACAACAAGTTTCCCTTTACATCATGAACATATTTAACTGACACATGGTTAAAAGTATCCTAAGAATGATATGTAGAATAGCTGTTGACAGTATGTGGTTTTTTTGGCTGGCTAGATTGCGTAACTTGGGTATGTATTAGGTGTATGGTTAATAAAGAGAAAAGGTGGAAAAAGGTAGACGAGGTTGCTACCATTAGGCTATGTATGCAGTGTCACAGGTTGTGTTTAAGTTTAGTCTCCATTTAAAGCCATTTACACCAAACCTATGCTGTCACACTAATAATACATTCAAAGACAGTAATCCACCAGAACTGTCTGGTGTGTGTATGAATGTGTGTGTGTTAACAAACAACATGTCTGTTGTAGATCCACACTCTAAAAACCACATGATTATACTAACTGTCAGCGAACCAAATCTAAAGGTATTTTAAAATGTTTGTGTGTAAATATGCCAGTTAGTATGCATCTACGTATTGTATGTACTGTACTGTACTGTAATTATGCATTTCTATATTGAGCCAGTTATGTACTGTAATTGGAAGGAATTTAGCATTTTTTCCAGAGCAGTAGCATCATAAAACCTGCTCTTAAACTGTATATTTATACTGTTTTAGAATGAGTTTCAGTTACTGTATTTTCCCCAGAAGGCTTTCCCTGCAAGTCTTTCCAGATCGAGCCTGTGCAGCAGCCTCGCTGTCACTGTGCCAGCGACCTGTACCGTGCTGGATCTGTCCGTGGTGCTGATGCTCATTTTCACTCCCTAAATAAGCTTTCTCTAGTTCAGGGTCAGCATGTGTGCATTTACTGTATTGTTCACAGAGCAACCGTTGAGAGCTGAGGGGAATTAAATTGCTGAATTATCTCTGGGCTAATACTGCAGGCTTTTGTTCCCGCACTCCCGCTACTCACCACAGGTGTGCAGGAGAGGGACAGATGTTCTGTGTTACGATATGTCACTTCAGACTTTCACATATGTTAAAAGTAGTTACAGCTGCTGCTGCTTTACTGATGGTGAGTTACCACTTATGCAGGGTAAATGGAGGGACTAGGATCCGGCCAGAGTTGCTGCAGTATTACTAAAGGCCAGATACATACTGAAGGACTGTGACTATCACTGTATTCTGTGTAACATTTACAGCAGACAGGTGGCAGCTTATTAAAGTTTTTTCACTACATAGGATCATAACATGCTTCTTAAAAACTACATGTAAAATTGCTGAACTAGGATCAAATCTGACTGGACCCTTCTGCTTCACCCATTGTGCTGCCATCTTTGGTTTTCTGCTCTTTCAGTTTAAAGGGAAAAATTGCATCTGGTTTCTCAGCACAAACAGGACTGCACCGCCTGTCATGTCAGCATTTGTGTCCAACCACAGTGAACAGCTTAATGGAGTTTCCGCATCCAACATACGGTAACATGTTAGAAACAAGTTACCGGTTGAACGAACCTGCTGTTTGGAATATTTGTGTCGACCCATCGTCTCTGTGCTTTGTGTCATAATAAATGCACTGAAGTGGATGCAGAAGCAGAAAAAGACACCATACAGTTGCATAAGGCGAGTTGTAAATCACTCATGGTGTAATACAGCTGTCTACATCACAGAGTAAGCACTTATTTAATTCCACCAATTCAGACGGTGTAATGCTGTTCAGTCTACTGAATCTCTGCATTACTGTCTCTGGGAAGAAAGACAAGCTTGGGAAGAGAAGAGGGCTATCTGATTTCACTCTGTTCTTCTTTTCCAGCTGGCTACATCAGTCTAATGGCGTTAATCCAAACTTTACCCCTGTTGTCTCCCTGTTAGACAGACGTGCGTGTAGCAAACGTCTATCACATTTCCTACTGTTATATGAACCGTGGGTCTCTGCTGTGATGGGGGATCATTTTTGAGCCTGTGCCCCTTAAGATAGTTTTAATGTAGCAATTTCTTTTTTTATCAACTTGACAAGTTATGTCATGGCTGCATCAGGGACAAATACTTTAGTTTGAATCTGTATATCTCTGATTCCTGGCTTCAGTCTAAACCCATTTTTATTATAACTTCTATAACCTAACACTGTTTTCCTTTTTCCATGTCAGCTGGTTACATCAGTGACTACATCAGCCCTGTTGTGTACGATGGTGAGAGTGATAGTGGGATCAAGGTGCCCTCCCCGGACCCCCTCTACGATGGTATACACAGTGACTATGGGGCCCCCGACTCTGAGTCCCCTGACAGTCCCGGCTCAGAAATCACTGATGGTTACATCAACGGAGATGCCGCAGTGAGCGAGGGTTACACAGTCGATGCCTTCTTCATCACCGACGGCCGCTCGAGGAGGAAAGCTATCAGTAGCCCCAGGACCATCCAGAGGCACACCTGCAACGAGTGCGGTAAAACCTACGCCACGTCTTCCAACCTGAGCCGGCACAAACAGACACACCGCTCGCTGGACAGCAAGCTGGCAAAGAAATGCCCAACCTGCGGGAAGGTGTACGTGTCCATGCCTGCCATGGCCATGCACCTGCTCACTCACGACCTCAAGCACAAGTGCGACGTGTGTGGGAAAGCGTTCAGTCGACCTTGGCTTTTACAGGGCCACATGCGCTCCCACACGGGTGAGAAGCCATTTGGATGCGCCCACTGCGGGAAGGCCTTCGCAGACCGCTCAAACCTGCGCGCTCACATGCAGACCCACTCGGCCTTCAAACACTTCAAGTGTAAACGCTGCAACAAGACCTTCGCGCTCAAGAGTTACCTGAACAAGCACTACGAGTCTGCCTGCTTCAAAGGCCCCTTCTCTCCTCTAGGCCCCCTAGATGCATGACCCCTCGCATAGATAAAACAACAGACAAAACTGCAGACATAAATTACCATTATCCTTACAGACTGAACTGCAGACACAAACAATCTATTTTTGGTCAGAATATGACCTTGCTTTCCCTCCTCCCCCTCTCTTACTCCACCCCCAACCACCCGACCCGCTTTTCCTTGGAGCCTATTCATGATGATGAAGATAGCACAATTTTTCTCCTTGAGATTTGCCCACTTAAGGATTTAACTCATCTACGCATGCACTTCCTCAAAAACTGCTCACCTCCTCTTCCTCTGCCTGTTCTGGATAGAGACAATAATACTAACACAGCTTCCTTCTGGCATCTAGATACAGTATGGCGCCATATATTCTGGGACACTGATGGTGATGAGGACAACGACGATGACGACAAAGACAATAGTAAGCCTATAGCTACTGGGTTCCTCCCTGCACTGAAACGCAGTGAAAGAGTTTTTCCTTCTCATTTTGTTTTTTGGGGGAATAATAGTAATAATAATAGTAATAATAATAGTAATAATAATGATAATAATAATGTTCTGCTGCACCAAGTGACCATATTCTCTCCACGTCTGAGGTAAAAATACTATTTATTTATTTATTTATTTATTTGAGCATTTTTCTTTTTTTATTTGTTGTATGTTTATACTTGATTTGATAACAATGAAGTGATACCGTTAACTTATTTGTTGCACTTTAATTTCTGTATATGTATGTAGGATATTTGCCAACCTCTTTCTATCACTACAGGCCAAAGCATATGTGACTTTTTTAGTACGATTGTTTCCTATTATGTTACCTTTTTTCTTATTAACGTTATTGCATGCAAAAAAAGAAAATATTGAAATCTATGCCAACATCATAAAAAGCTTATGATTTTGCCAAAATCCTATAGATAGAACCTGAGGGCAATATTTTTCTCTTGGAGCCTCCGTAGGACTCTTTAAAAGCAATAATCACCTAATGCATGGTATTTTATGATGAAGTATTACCTACTACTGTATAGCAGTTTAAAAATCAGGTATGTTTACTTCACTTATAGTCATAAACAGAAAAATACTAATATTACAGACATCAGGGAACATGCCAATGTAGTGTTAGAATAACAAAAATAAAAGTTCTGTCTTTCCTCTCTTGTTATGCACTGCCTGCCTCTTAGTGAGTAGAACTAATGTAGGATGTAGGCTAGAGAGGCTGGGATCAGCTGCCTGCTGGGTGTGAGGCCTATTGTAGGATAACTATAACCCTGACAGACCTGTGCTAGGCTGTCTCTAGCATGAAATAAGCCTGCTAACAATAACCAGGAGAGGCCTAATTTTGGATCTAACACTGGATCATTAGCCATTCACAAGAGATAATTGGTTTATTAAAGGTTCTGGGATGTTAAAATGGCACTTAAAATGTATTGAAAACAACTTTTTTTGTGTCATAAAGTAAAATAATGTACAGGCTTTTAACAATATACAAACAAACAATACAATTAGGTTAATACAGCAATCAGATTGGACAATCTGGCAACATGATGTGCAAAAGGCCAAAATGATAGTTAGCATACATGGTATTTTGCAACTCTCAGTATACTTCAATAGGATACCAAGTCAAAGTTTGGTGCATTGTTGAAATTGGACCACGGTCAACTTTAAATTCAATGCATTATTCAAGTACCCCTCCAGTGCACTTCCAAACCATAAAGCGTGCGTTCTTAAACCACAGAAAAGCATGCACTTTAGCTGGATGGTCCAACTGCAGCTTAACTGTTACAGTCCAGTAGCTACATTAGACCAAGACCTGATTATTCTGCAGTAGGCCCCATTTAACCCTACTGGGCCGACCATGGGCTTAACTCTATGAGTGATATACCTACAGACAGGCTAACTCTAACCAACCCCAACCCATAAACGGTTTAACCTTTGATCTAGGTGGCCAATACCAGTGTTGCTGAACCCAGTTCTCTGCAGCTCAGAAACCTTTTCTACAGATTCATGGAGCTTCCTGAGAGACAGACTGAGGTCACACAGATCCACACAAAAAATTAAGTGCTTGTTTATATGCCATACGTATTCATTGTAACCTTACACACACGTGAGCATGGGAGACAAGAAATGGGCTTAATATTCAGACGTGAATTTCTGACAAAGGACATTTTGTTAATTGCAGTGCTTCTTCAGGCAGGAGATTACTGTATTAGAGATGGCGCTGACTGATATACAACACCAAACACATTTAGGGTCATAGGGACAAAAGGAGAGTGTGCACTGATACATGGACCCATTACCTAATTTCAGTCGCATCTCAGAGATAAAGTTACAGGACCTGTATGACATCAAAGGCTGTCAAAGGCAGTCAGATTTGACAATGCTCTGATGTCAAAAAGCCAACATTTTGTAATAAAACGCTTGTGATTCAGGAGACAATACAATCTTTAAGTATTTTACAAAGAAGCCTTTTATTTGGAATTTTAAATGTAGCTTACAAGTCAATAATTAAGAGGCAGTTTTTGTTGTGAGCGGAGCAATCAGTATGTGAGTCAGCAAATTGCAGGTCTTATCGCTCTCCCTGATGTGTGAACTAGATCTGAGCTGCAATTACTTGAATTGTATCAGATGATTAGTCATAGAGCTCCAACTTGTTAGGGCTTACATTTATGTCTTTGTGTTTTTATCTGTGCTTTTTAAGCCTTGGCCAAAATACTCAAACAACCATACATACAAAGTAGGTACAAACTTTGAATTGGGTGCTTAAACACAGGGACTACACAAAGACAATTTCAAATTAAATGCAGTATGGCAAAGAGACCATATACGCAACGAAAGCAAAAGCATAATTTCTAACTGCATGAGCACACAAACAGTAATAACACAATTTCTACTGTAGCGACTGATCCCAGTGTGACTGGTGCAAAGTTGTTGAACAAACCACTGAGAGTATCTCTGGCGTCGAGGTCCCCAGTTGTTGTTTATGTATCCCAATTTGTATCATTGTGAATTAAAATTCTTTGCAACTTTGCGGTGCAGTCTAAAGGTCTTAAGGGTGTTTGGCTAAAGTCATCGTCGCGTGGCTGTAGTGTGGTTTTGAGGCAGAGGCTGAACGCGTGCCTCTGTGTGTCTGTCTCTGCGTGAGCTCCAGGTCTGTTCTCTCTAAGCACTTCCATTCTAGTCATCTCCACCTTAAAGAAAGTAGCACAATGAAACTAACTAGAATTCAGGTAGAGAAGAATTAAAAACCTTGTACTAGCTTGACCTCTCTTCTTTTTTTGTATTTCCAAGTTAAAGGATGATGATAACCTAAATAATCATTTATTGCAAGAGGGTTTGTAAAGAATCCTTTGGATTGATACATTTTTACTGCTGTATAGTGATATCTGACACACCTTATCTCAGGAGGTTTGGCTCTCTGCTGCAGAGAGAGGATCTCCTGGGGGTTTTTTTGAGCCAGAATTCAGACAATGTAAGCACAATGAACACAAAGCATTTTGTGGCACTTCATAATAAAGAATAATCTTAACCAACTGAGGCAGTTTGTCATAGTTTTGTGTCTTGTCTTGTTTTAAGATATAATAACGTCTTCTGTCAATCATAATGAGTACACACAACATTGAAAATAGCATTGGACAGTAGCTGCTTTGCTGCACTTGAGTGGTGAGAAATAATGGTTTTTTCATTCGCTTTTAAACTCTTCTGACCCCTGTAATTTATCTTCTGTTTAAGTAGCTTTTATAGCAATTCATGCCAATTAAGCAAGTTTACCTTTAAGTCAACACTTGACTCTGGACTCTACAACCCCTACTTTGTATTAGCTCTGTCAATATCGTATGTTTAAAGAGGGACTGCACAAACACTAGTGCACAGTGGGCTCATTAGCACTCTTTAGGCTGGAAGCTATCTGCCAGTAATGGGCTGCCTAGATGGCTACATACAGCAGTTTGTTAATTCCATATTTGGATATGTATCACTTTAAGCCCCTGAAAACCTAGTTTCAAATCTGACACATTTCTCTATAGCCTTAATTATGGAACAATCTTTAGTGGAGTAAGTATCAGAAGTAAGTATCACCGCTTTCCAACAGAGCACTATACATATTAAATCTCTCAGTTAAAATAACAACAGGTCCCATGTTAATGTGTTTGAGAGAGCAGTTCAAATTATCTTCATTCAAAAGAGGGGTTTTTCTGTGGTGTCTATTTTAGGATTATTTGGGATGTTTTAATTAATGTAGAAAATCTACTAATTTATTAGGCCATTTGTGACAAATACAAACATAGTTTACTATAGCAGGTGCTATCATGTGAATTCTTCTGCCACCACTGGATTTAACAGTAGTAACCAATAGTAAATAAGTATTGTCAAACATTAAACATGGGGTTAATTCTTTCACCTGCTGTCAGGTGGACTGCTGCTGACATTGCAGACATGGGAAACTGAGCTAACCTTTATCCTGCAGCGACTTTGAATGAAAGGTGACCTGGTTAGGCATCGTGTCAGCTGGACCTCACCTCAAAGCAACAACTTTTTGTGTGATTGGCAATTTGGAGAGCCTCACTGCAGCCTCACTTTATAAGTAGTTATTGAGCTTCAGACAATTTGACAGCTTTGTTTCAAAGTACATGACCTACTGTATGGCTAATGTTGTCAGGTCAACTTTTAGTGATGTCATTCTAATTTAGTATATTTGATTATTCTGAAATGAGTTCATATGATTACCTGTTACATCATATCATGCAGTGGGTAGTCCAACCTTTCTGTTAGCTCCCAGTGAGCACACAGTGGAAATCTATTGTTGCTATGCCAACACTTTTGGTATCCAAGGCAATAAACTATCTACAGTATCTATAGTAGTAAACTATCTAAACTGCCTCAACAAAGACACAATGCAGCACTCTGCAGCTTTATGAAGTACAGTATATTTCCCACCCCTAACCAGAAAATTGGCTTCACAGCAGTTGCAAAAAGACAGAAAAGAGACTGCCCACACCTATGAATCACCTTCTCCTCCCTCCCTCTTATCCTCATCTTTCTCTGTTCTCTCATCTTTTTACTTCTTTTTCTGTTCTCTCTCATCTTTTTACTACTGTCCCCCCTCTCCTCACATCTGGTTTCCTCTCCTCCCCTCTCCTCTTCCTTCCTCCTGCGTGCTCTCCTCCAGCCCTCTTCATCCAACCACCTTTCTTTCTCTCTCCAAGTCAAACCAGGCCATCAGGCCTTTGAGGACCTGAAAGCCATTTAACTCCTGGTAGATAATAAGTCTTAGAATATAGCTCCTCTCCGATAATAAGCTTTATCACTTGATTGCTCTGCATGCTCCCTACTGTCTTTAGATTCATGTCCAGGGACCTACTCAAGCGAATCACACTATTTCCTTCCTGGCAAGTCAAATTAACACTGTGTGTGTGTGTGTGTGTGCGTATCAACGACTTCTCATTACAGGGAATGAGGGATTGCTGAGGCTGCAAAATAAAATCAGAACAGCAAAGGCCCTATAGTGAATGCGTCTGACTGGTGAAAACAGTTCAACAGTTAAGGCTTAATTGTCCACAATTGTGACATTAACCTCTTTATTTAACTGCACGCTGACTTTAATTTTGACCAGCTGATGTCCTGCAGACACCTCTGTCCTTTCACCTGCTCTCTTTCCTTTCCAGCTCTTTTACTTTCACTTTGACCTCCTCTCTCCTCTACTCCACCTGTCCTCCTCCTCTTCCTCCTCTCATGTCTCCTCTGTTTTCCACTCACCGCTGACCTCTCATCTTAACTAAAACCACTTGATTTTTATCATCTATTATTAGCATTAGCCCCTGTTGATACACACACCGATGAAATGATGATGAAGACAGGCCTTAACATGTAAGAAAACCTCAAAAGGAAGCACACATATAATATAAATGATACAATTATTTCTCCACACTCTGTAAAAGCAAGTGTAACACACAAGTGAAGATTTTGGCAACGCTGAGGTCATTTGGCTGTTTGCCAATGTGATTTAATTTGCTGAGTTTGTTTCATAGACTGGGGAAAACCTGGACAGACTTCATTTTTTAGACTTTCCTGCAAATTGAGTAGAAAGGGTCCAGATGATTATCTCAAGACTGCAGGATTGGATTGGTGACGTAACTACTGTGTGCATGCTGCTGTAAGTAAAATCTTGTTTTGCAGGTTTTGCTGACTCATGCAGGTGCACGGAGGATTGTAGTGAGATGTAACCAAGACATAAATAAACACTTACAGAATGAGTGCCTTTTTGACAAAAATGAATTTTTAAATCCACCTGAGGTAAAGAAAGCGAAACTCTGCAACTTAACTAGTTCCCTCAGGCTATGCTGGTTGTTTCACATCAGGTGTCAGAAAGCTAAGATGTTAAACAATGAGTGCCGGTTATGTCATGGCTAATAATGATGACCTCAGATTTGTCAGTGATCAGCTGTGGATAATGATTTGCGGATTGAAAAAGTGGAAATTTAATAAGCACATCACTCATCCTCCCTCTCTTTCCTCCCATTCCCCCTTCTCTTATTGTGTCTCCTCTCATTCATTTCACCCCCCCACACACACCTCTGTAATATTAGGCAGAGCAGTAATAAGTCCAGCTTCCTCTGGGTTCTGTGATGTCATCTGTCAAAGCAGGCATCATTATGTGCTTTATGAACTAAGTCGTTCCATGCTGTGCTGGGATAGCACATATCAATTTAGACAATGCTTTAAAACTGAAATTTGATTGCATTTTTTTTGTCTGTTACAGAATAGATATCTGCTCTGTAAATCACTCGTCCCATATTCTCCTTTGAGAAGAAAATCCGAACTCAAAAAGGGAAAATTTACATTTGATATTTTTTGGTTTCATGATGGCGCCCCCAGTTTTGCATTGTTCTGACAGAATACCTTTATTTCAGTGTGTTTTTGATTCAGCCAATCAAATCTTGCGTAAAGCAGTAACATCAGAGCTCTGTCACAGGCAGACAGTCAGACAGCATCCACACAACACAAGAACCACAGACTAGTGATGGGATAACCGGTGATTTAACTTAGTGATTTAACTCCCGCTCAATAAAATGAACTATTCTTTTTTGAGTCATTCATTCATTTCTTTCAGGGGAGGGGGGCCAAGACTGAGCCTGTGTAGCTGTCACGTGAGAAAACTCATGCATTATTATTAGCAAAAATTAATGAATCACTTTCGCAGAAGACTCGTTCCTACTAGTTCATGTCAAGAGAGTAGCTCAATGAATGATACGCTCATGAACGACACATCACTACCACAGACTGTGAACAACAAGAGACACTATCTCTCCAGCTAAAGTCTCCTTCTTATCTAACTTACAAACATGAACACATGTCCTGTCTTGCACTTTAGCTTGTTGAACGAAACAAACATTCGCCGGGAAACAGTGCACTGCTAACATCAGTTAAACGTACCTGCAAACGTCACTTCAGTCCCATTACAGGCTGGTGTGGTCCAATACTACTAACAACAATCTGTCTGCCTGTGACATGAAGGCAACAGTGCAAGTTTATTCACTTTGTCTCTCGGTGTAAATCAACAGTATGTGCATCTATTGTACATATTAGAATTGTATTCTTCTTTATCTGCTGCCAAACACTGAAAGGTAAAATATCTGTATCAGTGTAGCCACGTCTTCAACTCCCACTCCAGACGTGTGAGAGAGAGGCAGCGTAGAACAGGGCTGTGAATGTTCTCACCACATCCCAGGCTATTTGTAGAGATGGCAGCTGTCATCAGAAACATCAACAGGCTGAAGGCAAGTGCTGTTCACAACTGTGGTAGGTGGAAGTGTGGAGTGAAGAGAGATGACGGTGAGTTCGTAGATAAGATTTCTCAGCAGCCTCTGTATCGCCAGTTGCTCACCGTCTCATTTATCAATTTATCATCGTGCAATTAATGATATGTAAAGCCGCAAAATGGAACTTACTCAATATGCAATGTGCAAATACAAATGTACTTCAAGAGATAACACTGATCTGTACAATCACAAGATGGAGATTGGGGAACATTCATTCCTTTTCTTTGTTTCTTTTCGTTCTCTTTTTATCATGCACACAGCTGCGAACAGACAACATTTGTCTTTTTGCAGACAGCTGACACACTGTGCTGGTAGAGTCACACATTTATTCCAGTGATACTCGTTGTCAGAAAACAACAATATTAACGCATAACAAACATTGACAGAATAATATTTGCAGGAGCAAATGGCATAGTTTCTGCAAAGAAACCTAACAGCCAAAGAATCCCTTGTTCTGGATGTTAAAAATATGTCAAAGCTGTAAACTCTATGTCTCACCTTTCAAATAGCACATGTAGCGTGTGTAGAAAAACAGTAATTATATAGTAGAGCTGTTAAACTGACTTCTACTGGTGTCAATCTGTTACCAGTGATGACAAGATGAAAGGTGCTGTGACAAGATATACAGATGTGTGTGTGAGAGCATGGGTAAGAACACACTAACTGCATGCTCACATGTGCGTGTTCCAATGTGTGTACGTCACGTGCATCCATGTGTGTTCGTCACTGTTTTGCTAAGGGCGATATAGGACAACTACAGCTACAGTCAATTTTTCGGCAAGAAGACATGACTGCTTTAAGGCCTGCTGCAGGGCACATCGTTTGTCTTACATTGTGAATCAAATTATTTTGTTGGTCATTAAGCACAATGTGGTATTTTGGTGACAGTCATGATACAAAATCATAGACTAAAGGTCCAAACACACACACACACTCTCTCACACACACACACACATCGCAACTTGTGTTATTTGTATCTCCTAATTTGATATGTCTGTGGTGCACTGCAGGCAGCAGATTTGAAGCGTCAGCAGCAGGGGTACCTGCGCTTACAGTGACAGCAGACGTTGATATGCTTTATTTATTGTTTAGTGGCCTGTTGTGAAGTTTCCCTCCTTCAGTTGCTGAAACCTACAAACAAACAAAAATAAAATCTATAGTCTCTGATGTTCCAAATTCAAACCGCAGTATGTTCAGAGCAGATGATTTAAGGTTGATTATTGCACCACACTCAGCCGCTGAAGGCAGATGGCACATTGAAACAGAGTTTGTCTCATTCAGTTTGTACGGCTGCTTCTATTTGACTAAAAATAATTATGCTAATATTTTGATTTCAATGATCTACTGATGAGTCATTTTTATTAAACTTGCGTTTGTGGTTAAATCAATATTATCACCATCAGCATAATCAATGCCTTCCTGTTCCTCCTCCTCTTCTTCATATTAAAAAATCTCCAGTATCAATACAATGATGTTGTCGCCACAACTACTGTTATACCTGTTACTTCTTCTTCACAAGAATAACCATCAACATCAACACCACCACAATCAGAGCTCCTAACATCATTGTAATTTAGCAGCGCAACATCATTCAATTGACACTTGTTAAACCTGTAATGATCATTAATGTAACTGATTTCAGTTGGAGACATTGCAACAAGGAAGTGACAATTTAAAGCAAATGGTTATGAAGCTAGATTTGGTATCAAAGGCTCAGCTCTTTGAGGGAGTTCTTGGAGAATCGAAGCAGCAATGAGGACTCTGTTGGCAGAACTAATCCCCCTCAGTGAACATATACATGAACAGTAAATCTTAGTGCAGTCAACAATGCCAAAAGCCGTGGCGGAGGGAGCTGTAGCAGCGACATCAGTGTTGGAATGCAGCAAAGTAATAGTGAGGACTGTAAGGATGCCATGTCCACCTGTATGAATGTGACTGGATGCTATAAAAGCTGGTGTTGAAGCATGATGCAAATCAGCTAGTGTAAGTGTTCTGTGTGAACTAGCACAGCACAGTAAAGAAGTGCACATGACAACAACATAATGTGAACGCTTAGAAGGTTTTTCTTGAGTCACAAAGGTCATTACATTACAGACACACACACACACACACACACATACACACACACACAGACAGACAGACAGAAAATAACAGAAATTATTCATCATGTCTCTCAAAAATTTATAGGCATCTTTATTTGACTTAGATGCTGGATGAGAGCCTCTGAGGTCTGTAGCTAAGCAAATACTCGCTCAGAGAGAGAGAGACAGAGAGAGAGCGAGAGAGAGGGAGGGAGACAGGTGGAGGAAAGAAAAAGAAAGAGAGAAGGTGGGAGGAGAAAAGGAAATGAGACAGAGAAAGAGCACTTAGGGAGTTGAGTAGAAAGAAAGAGACAGCGAGTGAGTGGGCAAGAGAGAGAGAGACAGAGAGGAGGAGGAGAGAATGGAGGGATAGAGGTAGCTCAGGGAGGAGTGGAGGGAGACTTGACCCAGATTGGGAGCCTAACAGCAGCAGCAGCAGCAGCTGAGTGAGCCAGTGAATGTTTAATAGCACCAACCACTTGCACGCTGACACACACACACACACACACACACGAACACACATCCATCCACCCCCACAGACACACAGTAACACACAGACACTGTTGACTGGGACTCTTGTTGCTGGAGTTCAGCTCAGGCCTGTTGAATTGCTGTGGTGGGGATCTATGCAATCGGAATAAAAAGCGCCATGCAGCGCATTTACTGGTGATGTACAGTGAGTATGGCCATGGGAGCTGTCCCCTTAACAGTGAAGGTCAATGTGGAAATCCTTCATCCAGAATCTGCAGCCCTACAGTATGCACACATTTACCGTGTATCAGGACTACATTAGCAGCCATTGCTACTTCAGTGAAAGTAAGTGGAAAAAACAAACTCACTCCTGCACGAATGCATCGTAGACTCTACTTTATTCTATTGGCAAAATGTCTTAAATGCCTTGAGAAAGCTCAGAGGACTGAAACTTTACAACACAATGAGCCTACAGTTGCATTTGTTTTGACAAAATCAATGGACAGACAACTTCACCCAACACTTTGCATCTGTCTGTCCTACAGCAGCACTTCAGTGGATGCTGTTGGAGAACTGTTAAATCTTGCATCACCACCGCATTAGTGTTGCAGCAGCCACTGCAACCTGTTTATAATGAGTGACTCTATTCAACAGACAACCTGAAATGTAACCGTTTGCTTATGTTTACACCATTTCCTGTGATTAGAATGAAATTAACAAAGCATCAAATTATTATCAGCTATTATTGTTCCCATGTAATGTCACACTATTACATTATTCTGTGCTGAGAAAACATTTTCACATAATGCTCCTATGGGTGGGCAATATGGATATAATCTTTGATCACAGTATTTGTAATTTTATAACACAATATAGATATATGATGAGAAATTCAATTGAGAGACAGATACAATAAACAGATGAAAATTAAATGGCAAAAAAAAAATTAAGGTACATCACTTTGGCGTAAATGTTCTGTATATCCAGTAGTGAGTCGTTCATTCACTCACTACTCCTTATTTAATGGACTCCCAACAGTTTACTCTATAGTGAGATTTCAGACAAAGCATAGTCATTTTGTGTATTTCAACATAGAAGACAACTGAATAAGGTGTCACTGGAATCCTGTTTATTTGCAAAGTTAAGGTGAATGAGTTTTCAACAAATGGTAGCCAAGTCTGTTGTTACAAAAAAGTAACCAGGTGCAAAAAAGCTAGCCTCAGTATTAAACCTGTAACTTCATATGATCAGCATCACCAGAGCAGTGAGGACTGATTCCTCTACAGCCTCACACTCGAATCGCTCCGCTGCACCAAAGACAAAGGTCACAAGTTAAAGTTCATGGACAAAATTTGTAAAGACAGGACGGGAAATGAGCGCACTACTACTTCTCTTCCTCGACCTGGCAATAAGCCAAATGTTTTATGATCAAAAAAGTTACATTTGCACATTTACAGCACTGGATGTTTTACAAAGCTTTGGTTCCATGGTCATAAAAATGTTTTTTAAAGGCAAGGTCAAGTGAAAGAGAGAGGGCAGAGCAACAGTGCACCATGAAGAATATGGAAAACAGGAGGAAAGGATTAGCAGGATAATACGTGGCAACTCCCCAACACACGCATCCCCCACCTGTCTCATATACACACAATTGAACGAGTACAGTAATGCTGCACTCTGAATGCAGCATTACTGAATCTCACCGCTACGCACAACTAAGCAGAAATGAGTCTGAAGTCCAAGCTGCACTGCACTCTCTTCTCTCCTCTCTTTTTTTTCTGCATGTCACCCTGTTTCTTTCTCTCTTTGGCTCGCTCTCTCTGTTTGCCTTGTTTCAGAAGTCAGCATTCTTGTTCATGTTTTCAGCTCCAGTGAGTCACCCTTCTCTTTCTGTGTGCGTGAGAGTGTGTGTGTGAGTGTGTGTGAGAGTGTGCGTGTGTGTGCATCAGGCTGCTATTTCAGCACTTTCTAGCGCTATCGATTCAAACCAGCCTGCAGGGGAAAAACCAGGCCCCTTACAGCCACTCACTCACACACACACACACACACACACACACACCTACAGTTATATATTACAGGCACACAATTGAAAAGAAAGACATACACTCACACATACATATAATCATTGCACACATTATGGCAAACAATATTAAACATTTTGCAAACAAATACATATGTACTGTAGTTGACAATCATGTGTGTTTATTTACACACAGTCTCCTTGTGCATGTACGCTGTGAGTGAATGAGTGTGATGATGATTGTGTAAGTTTATATGATTGTGTGACCTTCAATTACAGTACTATAGACCCGGCAGGGAAGAAAGAGGAGTTACGCACAAGCAGTCCGATGACTCAATGCTACGCTAAAGCCTCGACTCTGTGTGTGTGTGTGTCAGAGAAAATGCAAATATGATATGTGTGTCGATTTGCAAGTTCTATTTTTGTATTTCTGTTTACATGTGTGTGTGTGATGAGGTGTGGAAGCATGAGTGCAGTTATTTGTGTTCACTGGCGAGGTAGGTGTGTGTGTGTGTGTGGGGTCAGTTTACCAAACGCTATGTGTCCAAAACAGTTTGACTACAGTATTTGTGTGTTTGCAAGCGCGGGAGAGAAAACAAAACACAAACAGATGTGTGTTTCCAGTGAGGCAGGACTGTGTGTGTTTCCCAGTCAAGGTCATCCACACAAGCAAACACACACACACTCTCAGTGGACACACTCTAATAAGGTAGTTACTTGCATTTGGATGTGTTGCATATATGCATGCATGCACCCTTACACACGGTTACACACACACACACACACACACACACACACACACACACACACACACACACACACACACACACTCACCCTCCAGTGCTTGAGTGAAGGATACACAGCAGGTGTGGGTCAAACCAACAGGGCCACATCACACCTCTCAGTGTGGCGTACTCCTCCACCGCTGACCTCAGATGAAAATAGAACCAGGAAGTAGTTATTTCAGGACCTCATTTCCACTCACATCAGGGGTAGACCACAATTAGCACAACAACTCCATCTCTCTGACTGCCTCCTACTGACGCTCCACTACTTCCCTGTAACTACGTGGAACGTGGTGAAGAACTGAAAGGACTTCTCTCTGTGGTATTGATGCTGTGAAACAAGCTTCATTTCGAAATGAATGTGGGATCACTGAAACCATTACCAAAATTTGGTCCTCGCTTGTGATATAAATACCAACTGAATCAAGCATAATGTACGTACATTACACGTCATCAACAACTCTCTCCTACATAGTACATTTATGCAGTACTACTGTGCTGCGTCAAATACTTTTTGGAGGAAACACAACTGCAGCCTGGATTACATTCACTGATGTTTATTCCAGTCCAGGAAACAAGGAAGAGGACTTTGACAGCAGACGTTTGTGTCCTGACTCCCACCTGTTATGTTTATGAGGTCAGTGTGCTTCAAACAAACAGGCTGTATCTGACAGCTTTCTGAAACGGACTATCTAACAAGCTTCCTCACTTCACGCAGCCATTGGCCAGGTTTGTACGTGTGAAACGTCTCCTGATATTCGTTCCTCGCACAACTACTTTAATCAGTTTTCATGTGTACAAGCAAGTGCAAAACTGTGGCCACAAAATCTCCCCGAAATTAACAATAAGTGCTCTGAGCTGCCAAAATATAACCATAAAAAAATGAATCATGCTTGATTGCAAGGAGCAAATATTGTTGGGAAAACAAATTATATATGTTAATCACAGTACGCAGTTATGTTTAGAGTAAACCTTTAAAAAAAAACACAACACATTCTTATAAAAGGTATTTGTTAATGCAAATAGTTGGATATTACACAGTAGAGGTAATTTTTAGGAGACAGAGTACGTCTCACTTTTGCCATTAGCATCATCATCTCTTATGCTTGTCTTCAAACTCAAAAAGTAGATTGCAGTTTGTATCTAAGTAAGTAGACAAAAGAAAGAGATAGCTCTTGATTTCACCTGAATAGCATTAAGGTGTTAATAGAAATTGAAGAATAGAACCTAAACCTCTGTAAGTAGTTACTGATATCACTCTCTGTTATCTTAACTCTGTCCAATTTTCTCTCTTTGTCTCTCTTTCATTTCATTTTTTTCCAGGTTTTAGTTTCTATTTCCTCTCTATTATGTCCTCTCTGTCTAACTCATCCCTTCTCTCTTTTCTCCACACCGTCTTCGTCTCTTTACAGTTTTCCAGGATTTACCTCCCTGCCTTTGTCTCTGCTTTCTACCTCTCGCTCCCTCTGCTTGTGTTTTATCCAGCATTTTGCGTCTCGTTTCTTATCTGTTCTTTACCTTTCTTTCCTTGCCTGTTTTCTCAGCACTTGGCAGGGATTCTGTCTTTTCTGCAGTCTCTGTTTGTGAGTGTGTGTGAGTTTACAGTCTCTGTGTATGCACTCATTTGTGTGCTTATGTTTTCTGCATTCATGCCTATATAACTGTTTTCAAGCAGTGCCCCCTTCACCATTTGAGGATCTTTTCAAGATATTAACCATTTATTAAAGTATATTCTTCTGGATTTTACCAGGTCTGGAGCAGACATATATAAGTGTACAAATAAAATCTAGGGTGTGGCACATTGGTTTACATACAGTAGGGCTTACGTGGTTAGATATACAAAGAAGCAATAGAAAGTAGAGGCAACAGCACAGATCTTTGAGTGCTGGGTTTCACAGTTTTCTGGTTTGAATCGGTGCTCAGAGTCCTTCAGTCTTTTTGACATCATTTGTGCATGTTCTATTTACACATTTTCAAAACTTTTTAACAACTACAAATCTTTTCTTCACATGCACAAATGAAGTTTCTTATGCAGATGTATAAGGGAGATGTACAACTATCATCTCACAAGCTCAAAATCATATTGATCATTGTCCACACAATAACAGCAAGCACAGACAAGTAACCTTATTGTGCCTACTCTGTAACCATCCAAACCTTTGGCGTGATCTCCTGAAATGCACCAGTAACTTTGTATGTGGAACACAGAGATGAATAGTGATGATATACTGTATGTATGTGTATCTGAAGACATCAAATCAAGGAGTTTATTGTAGTTACAGACTTTAGCGGAGACTCTTAATTTCTCCAAAGATTGTGTTTTAGATCTTTCCTTTAACTTCAGGAGTTGGGGTAGTCTCTGCCTGTTCATGAACACTGACAGCATAATCTGTGCACGTAATGGATTACTGTTTTGGGATTCAATTTAGCAGTCGGTGTGGTATCATCACTACAAGTTACTGCAGGAAATCATAGATCGAAAGATTGGATTATTAATGAATGGCTGCCTGCTAATCTGTGTCTGAGCATGTGTGCAAACAGTCAAGTGCGTATTTATAATGTATAGCTGTGATAAAGCTGCTGTATAGCTGTTGTAAGACGGGATCGCAGAGTAGATGGCTGCCTGCTAAACATGCTGCTTTAGCTAGTCTCATCCTCTCACTGTCTCTGCATAAGGAAATCACTTACAGGGTGACCGTCGCGCACACACACACACACACACACACACACACACACACACACACACACAGTCTTTACAGGGAGCATTTAGACTGCAGAGGGAAATAGTCAGCCAGAGTTCCTCTATTGAACATCTTCCAATACGCACTGCAAACTGATGCATCACCATTTTCGAGACAGTGACATCACTGGAGACATGCCTAATTATTTTCTGTTTTTGTCATTTTCTTTTTGCTAATCGTGAAACAATTCAAAAATCCATTTCTCATTTCCTTGCTTATGGAAAGCTGAAGAAAAAATAGAAAGCGTAAATTCCAATTTTGTTATTATCACTTGCCAAAAACTGATTATTTCCCTGCGTGGTACAAAGCTCCTGGTAAAACGCTGACAAGCTCTGATGAACGTTTTCATATTTCTTTTTTTGCAATGTGTAATGAATCTATTGGTTATCACAGCCTATGGTGATATACAGGTATGCAGTAATAAAATACAATTGCATTCAAACTGTCAGTCTGTGTGTTAATCTGACTTTCTCCTTCTCTGCATCTTTCACTGGGAGACAACACTCTGCTCTGCCGGCGATTAGCTTGCTTTGGTTCCCGATGAGAGTTGTCTTTTAAAACCCATCAGGCCTGTTTCTCTCACTGAGCTATAACCTCTTCTGTCCATTAACTAAATTAACCCATACACTGGCACTGTACAGCTGTTGTCTCCACTATCCTTCAAAACTGAATGCATCCTTTGTAAAAACAGAAAACCAGACAGTAAATGAAATGGGTTATTTTATTCCTCTCATGCAACGTTTTCACCATGAATCTTAAATGTTCTGCTTATAATCATTTGTCTAGATTACTCCAGACAAAGGTGAAAAAATAATTTCAACTTGTGGTCAATTCAGTAGCTGCTCTGGAGCTTTTGATGATATCACATGATCTTCATCGACAGATGAAGTTGTCATGGAAATGTAGACGTTCCCATTTGTATTTTTCCTGAGCACTTTAAGGACTTCTCGTTCATTTATTGGCTTTGAAGTTGACTTTCAAAGAAGCATATTTACTTTGGAAGCAGAACACTATCTGCTGATGATCATGTGATATAATTGAAATCTCCAGAACAGCTACTAAGTGGACCTTGGGGGGAGATTTGTTTGTTTTGTCAGCTGCTGTTTTGAAGGTCATGTCTCGGCCTCATATCTGTCTATTAAATATGAATCCACAGCTAGCAGCCAATTAGCTTAGCTTAGCATAATGAATGTAAACAGGGGACAACAGCTAGCCTGACTCTGTCCAACAATAACAAAAACAAAAACAACCCCCCCCCCCACACACACACACAAATTATCTTGTTTTCACCTTTGTAACAAATGTTGTACAAAACAAGACATATCATGTTAATTACAGTAGGTTGAGCTTTGCTACCTTTGAACAGATCCAGGATAGCCTATCTTCCAGTCTTTGTGCTATGTTAACTGTCTAGATCTGAGAGTGGTACTGATCTTCTCTTCTAACTCTTGACAAGAAAGTTAAATGCGGTAAGTGTATTTACCAAAATGTTTAACTATTCCTTTAGAGATGACAGACCACCACGCAGCTGAATCCTGGCCAGTCTGTGACTAGCTAAAAGCTAAAATATCTAACTTTTTGCCTTCAGGCAGGAGCGGCACTGTTACGTCCAGCCTCAGCTGGTCAGGTTCATGCCACAGCACCTGTCACTCATCTTGAGTGATTGGCTCCAACAGTGAAAAGACTACAGTTACAGTAGAGTCTAGTGTCAGCCATGAGAAACTCAGATCTGATCTAGAGCCTGGTGGTTCTGTTGTTGCTGCCTTTGGAAGAGATGCAACACAGTCAGTTTATCGCGGTCTAAGAGGTGCTTTAACTTACTATAATGGCTAATGCCTGATAGCTGCTGTTACATGGTCAGATTTTACGGCAATGTATGTGGGCTATTCAACCATCCCTACTTTTTTATTTATTGATCCTCAGAGGCCTCTTCCTCTTTCCCACCACCTTTCTTTCTCTGCCTGTGTCTCTGCTTCAGGACAGATAATTAATCTCAGATGGAACTATGAGCCTGTGTGTGTTTGTGTGCGTGTGTGTAGACAAGTGTGTTTCAACTAAGTGTATCTCCGTACATTTGTATGCATGTTTGTGTGTGCACAATTGTGTGTGTGTGTGTCTGACTTGCTAATTTGATTAACGGGTGTAAACAGTTAAGCTAACGGTAATGACTACCAAGCAGTCTGCTGCTGTAGCCAGTGGGCTTCATACTGATTACTATCATCATGAAGATAAACCCACGGAGCAGGATGTGTGCGTGTGTGTATGTGCACGCTGTAAGCCAGTAAGAAATGTGTGTCTGAATATCTGTGTGAATATGTGCACATACTGTGTGTTTCCTCATTTTTGTGTGTGGGACCAGTGCTAAAGGCTTTATGCCTGTTTTTTTTTGTCTGTGTTTGTGTGTGCTGAAGTCTCTAATCTATTATAGCTCAAAGAGAACTACAGTGGGCAAAGATAAAGTGCCAGATTCCCACCATTACCACCACTGAGGCCTATAATGAAATAAACAGTGTCAGTAAACATGTAGTCCATCACCAATGATACAGACTCCCACTAGGCCCAAAAAATGCCACAACGCAGAGGTGAAACTCGTGATAATTCCCCCATATTTTGTTAAAATGGATGTTTAAAAGTGATATACACAGCGTGGGGACAAATGATGTTGCTGGCTGTTTCATTATGTCAGTGCCTTCAAAACCATTACGTATAGCCTTTTTTTCTAATCTGCCACCTCTATAGTTAAGGTTTGGTTCAGTCTGAGCAACTAAAACTACTTGGTTAAGGTTAATAAAAGTTCTTAGTTGAAAGAGACCAAAGTTGACTCAGACGGCATGCGACAAGAAGTCTCAAACACTTTGTATGCACAACCACCTACCCCAGCATCTTCCCTTAGAGGTTTTACTGCATATTAACAATGCCACACTACAGCCCCCTTGGCTTCTCAGGGTCATTACTTGCACCGCCACAAGCAGAAATATGTCAGGAAAACATAAACATAGGTTGTTTTAATAAATGCTGTGTTTTTCTATGAAGCTCCAGTACCGAGGGAAAGGAGCCAGAGGAACCAGCGGTGTGCTGTTTTCCAATGAGAGATGGGTTCATTTAAAGTGGACCAATGAGTGTGTTGAATGCTCAGGATGTGTCACCCACTTTGGCATCCTGTGTAGATGTTCATTTCCTTCCGTCCTGTTGGAAAAGTGGTTAAAGAATAACTTCAGGCTTTGACACTGTCCTTAATGAGGATCTCAGATGCAGTCCTGTTCCTCCGATCTCCACATTTTTCAATTCAATTAAATTCAGATAAATAATATGTGACTGAAATCTAACTGTTCCTGAGCGGTTTGCATCAATAAACTGCCAATATCAACATCAATAACCTACTTATATAGTTTTAATGTGCTGTGGAGTCGTATTCTGATATGTTCCACAATCTGCTCCTCTGTTCCCCTTACGGCTCTCTGCTCAGCGTTTAGGTTCACACACACACACACACACACACTTGTACACGCTACATGCACAAACACAGGCATGAAAGCTCACAAGCAGAGACGCTAATAAACAGAGAACAAACGCGCAAACACGCCAGCACTCACACAGTGGCAGAATGCAACCGGGAGGCTGCTCCCTTGCCTAGTCTGGAGAGGGAGAAGCTTATTATGGAGCCTTATTGAAGGCTTCAAAGAGTATAAATTAGGGTGGAGAGGAGGGATTAGGAGACAAGCAAGAGAAAGAGGAGGGGAGAGGCAGAGGAAGAGTGGGTAAGTGAGAAGAAAGGAGGTAGATTGAGAGAGGGAGGAAGTGGGAGAAGAAAAGAGGCACAAATAGAGAGAGAGGATAAGATGAGAGAAAGGGGATGTGGGAGAGGGGAGAGGGGAGGGATGGAGAGGGCATGGTGGAAGAGAGGGACAAATGGGAGGAGGTGAGTCAAAGAGTTTGCTGGCTCTTGCTGATCTTAGACGATGTTTCAAGTGGTTTCGGAGTTTATTTCCGAGAGGGAGTCACAACATCTCGCTAGGAGTAAAACTGAGCTGTCACAGCAGTCTTAATACAGTCTTTCCTCATAACGATTGTTCTCACAAAACCAAACACATGCCACTGTAGGAAATGTGTGGCTGCAGGTGCAATGGATAAAACACAGTGTGTGTCACGTACAAAAACAACACGTGTAACCTTCACAGAACAAACAGAAGATGCACACTGCAGCAGCTTTAGAGACAACCAAAGAAGTGAAACGTTCAATTGAACACTGACAGCATCCATCGATATCTCTTAACTTCAGGATGTTTTTCAGTTGGTGTGACTTTTGCACAAGCCCTCATGTGACTGACTCAACCTGTACATTACTGATATTAATAAATTAATTATCATGGTTGTGCTATTGTTGACATTTTCTGATTTGATGAAAGCTCAAGGTCTGGGTGCTTTATGAAAGGTCAGAGACAAGATTTCATAAAATACTCTTTATCAATACAATGCATGACACATAAGTCACAGGTTGCAAAAGAGGAGAAAAGGAGGAGGGCGGAGGAAAGGAGAGAAAGACTAAAATGAAGAGAAAGAAAACCTGTGAAGTGAAGAAAGGGATGAGAGGCGGGATGATTTTAGTTAGAGGGATAGAAAATGGCTGTCTAGATTGCTAAACATGGAGTGAAAAAGAAAGACCAGGACCAGAGCAAGAACAGGGAGGAGAGGAGTTCAGAGGAAAAGGGAAAGAAGGAAAAGAACAAAAAAAAAAGGCACTGAATAGGCGGGTGAGAAAGACGGAGGGAGCGGAGGAGTCGGGAGGGGGAATAGTGCGACTCAGAGGGACAGAGAAAGGCTGTCAAGGTCGCTAAACAAGCAGCAGAGACGAGGAGGACCTGAAGGGATTGGCTGCAGTGCTGAACAGCAGTGACCTGTTAGTCATGGTCACACACACAAACACACAAAGTGGCAGAGATGGTGAAAGAGAAATGAATTTACTGGCAAAAAACAGAGATGACAAAGATATAAAGAATGGCTGAACAGATGGAAAAGGAAAGGAAGAGGAGCAAATAGAAAATTACATCGAAGACTTTAAATGCGGTTTGGCTGCACTTGAATTATGAGTAACCTCTTTAACTGTCCGTAACAGTTTTTTTGCTGAAGCAGTAAAAGATGCCACATAAATGCAGGAGATAGTTTATGCATTTTGCTTGAATATCTAGTCCACATCAACAGCAAATGACTAAAATTAAATCTAACTATCTTTTTTTCTGTCCTCCAAGCTAAACCAATTTGGGTCAGTTCAGTTTGTCGGAGAATCTTGATTTTCTTAAATGTGCCACCAAAATACTGAACACCACTGGGACACACAAACGACACGCGGACAGGCAGATAATAGGCTGTCAGAAAGATAACCTGTCTGTCTGTCAGTGTGCAAAGAGTTAAATATGCAAAGCAGAGGTGGATGGTGTGTGTGCGTCTGCTCTGTGCTTGCCCTGGGGAGAGCAACATGGCAGCAACAGTCGCAGTGTGTTTGTGTGTTATGTGCCTTAGGGCAACAAAATCGGTAACAGCACTGCAACAAAATCAGCCACAGAGTTTGGAAGAATTTTACAAACACAACTCAGATTTCAAAGTAACATACCTGCATCCGACACACGCACACATAGACACACGGCAGCTATACGCCATTTCTACAGGAATAGCTGCTGCTGTCACCTGTAACTTCCTGTGATTGCTTTAATTTTATGTTTCATAACATATAACATCAAACAGGTGTCATAGTCTCCTGTTCCTTACAGCTGTGTAAGTGTGAAAAACTGTTTCAATTAAGGTTCACAGGTATATTTGCCATGTTTGGAACTAAAGTCTCCAAGCAGCAACAGCCATGGCAAGTGTCTTTACTTGTTAACATTTATTTATAATGAGTATGAATGGATGATGGATGGATAGGTGCTGGCTCAGGCCATATCGAAGTGGCTGGGCAAACCATAATACATGGGTTTTTTTTCAACAAGAGGTTTATTTGACTTCTTATAAATGTGTTTCGGTGGCGACTTAAAAAAGAAGTGTTCCATTAAGAAGATATTAAATCCTAAAGATATTAAGCCTTAAAAAGGGGTATATTTGCTCAGTAGTGTATTCTGTAAGGCAAAAAAAATATTAAAAAAGTAGGATTTAATATCATGCAGTGGGCTATGTGTCTGCTGTTTTCCCGTACCTCTCTATTCTGGTGGCATTGCAGTGGCAGGCAGCTCTTTTCAGAAAAGAAAAGCTCAGATAACCACACTGTTCACTACCTGCTCAGCACCAAATGGCAGACAGACGCAGTTCGTGACTAGCTGGTGAACACGGTGGAGCATTAAGAAGCTAAAGAGTCAGATATCAATCCTAGGAGTTGGTAGAGAGCAGAGCTAAAAGAATAGAAAGACACAAACTGTTTGCTATTAGGTGTATTTACTTTATTATGTCATAAAATGTCAGTGGTTTCTTTCCCTCTTGGAAAGTGGCCAAAGAAATCAATGAATAATGTTTAATAAAGTGTTGGGTGATGTGATAATTTGACGCATACTTGAAAATATGGTGATAATCACTACTTCCAATCTCAGTTTATGGAAATATAGTGACCTTGTTTGGTTTTTACTCCCATCCTTTTTCCCTTTTCAGAACAGCAGCTCTGAACCAGAAAATGGGCCCATAGCCTTGGAAAATGTGTTTTATTCCAGGCACTGTACATCTAATTGATTTATTTACACTAAAAAAGCAGTTGCCAATTTCTGCTGAATGTTTCATGTTGTGTCTTCTGTAGTCTGCTCTTTGAGGACTTGGCAACACTATCAGCTTTCTTATCATTGTCCCTGTTGGCAGAATAAATCAAACTGTTATGAAACAGGATTTGGCGCGCAGCTCAAGGATGACCAGAAATAACAGTCTGACTCTGAGGATTTTTGTGGAAGTAAAAAATTATTAATGGAAACGGAGTCAGATGGACCTACTTTAACGTATTTATGAAAAAACCTCCATGCTCTCCCTTTCACTACCCATATTTCCCCGTCTCTATTTGTCACTGACGTGCAAAAACTCACACTCAAACACACACACACACACACACACACACACACATTTCAGTTTGACTATCAGAAGCATTATCTCTGCATTGCAGACTATTAAACATTGATGTGTTATTATTATTATTATAATAACAGCAGCAATCTGGACCATCCAGGCTGAATGACCCAAAATAAAAACATGTTGGGTTGCAACAACATGGATTCTCTGATAAACAACTGTTTTGTCTGCAGAGAACAATTAGAGCATGCTTTGCTGGGACCACTTTTGGTGCAAGATAATCTTTTTTGGGACATTATTGCTGTTTTTTTTTTTACTTTTTTGGAAGCATTACTTATTATTGTGAGATGCTCACGAAAGTAGTAGTATAAGTAATAATACCAAAAGGCACAGGACCAAAGAACTATCTGACTAGGCTGCCTGTTTCCCTGTGTCACTGTTTGATTAGTCAGTCAGTTCAATACATCACAGGATTGCCTCGTCTTCTTCCACTTCACTTTGTGAACAGTTCCTACATAACCCAGATTGCATTCTGATCACATTATCATCTGCAATTCACATGTGAATTTAGAATAAAGTTCAAATTCTCCTGTAACAAAGTAATTATATAAATACATGGCAAGCAGAAATGTTTGTGAGTCACACGAAGCTTAAGAATTGCAAAAGAGATTATGGAGAGAGACGAGAGTTTAGAGAAAATTAAAGTGCCACACATCAGATTTACACATGAAGATCAGTTAAGTCATCATAAGGAGTGCTACTCAGTTTGTTACTGTGATGCAGGTTTGTAATGTCCTCTGGCACCAGGTACTTTTCTTTTTGTTTTTTCCACTGCAGACAACAGGTGCTTTGATCTGTCGCTTACAAGTCTCCCAACTTTATAGAAGTGCAATACTAAATCGCTGGAGTATCCCTTTAGGTTTTCTTCCACAGGTGTCCCGGTGGCTCAGGCGGACTACTGAGGAAAGAGGGAACTCGACAGACAAATTCACGTTAAAGAATATGTGTGAATGTCTCTCCATCGTGGAATTAAGAAATTACTGACTTCCAGGGTGACTAATAGACAGACAGAAAGGTTTGTTTAATTCAGATGAGACTTGCGCCCTCTCTCTGTGTCTCGCTCTCTCTCCCTCTCAATGTGTGTGTGTCAGCAGCTCAGTCAAGCAGGATAATTCAGTTCTCACTCTGCGGATAAGGACTTCTATCCAGCTTTAGTCTGTCACAACATTTGTTCCACATTTAAATTAGACTGCTGCAGTGGGATGATTGCATATAGATTTGCAGAGGAGAAGGAGAGGAGAGGAGAGGAGAGGAGAGGAGAGGAGAGGAGAGGAGAGGAGAGATGGTAGAAAGGAAAGAGGAGGGAAGAGAGAAGACACAAAGGAACAGTACTACTTTCCTTGCCAGAAACATTCAGCACAATCAACTGTTGTTGTTTCACCATCAGTCTGGTCCCCTCGACAACTGTCCTGGATTCTGATGCATGTAACGCACACAACAACCCACATCTATTATAAATAGGCTGGAAATCAGACATAGTATGTGAAACTGCCAAAAACTATGCAAATGTGCTCAGACGTGACACATTGCATGCAGTACAGCACTACTTCACATCCAATCGATGGGCCACACTGGCTGATCATTTTAACTCATTTATATTCTGTTGGGAATTTTAATCTACTATGACAAAGCATCATAGACTGATTTATAAACTGATTATACATTTTGTAGGGATGTACCGATCAAGATCCGAGTACTTTAATATTGGGTATCTACCAATACATGTGACTTTTATTTACTCTGATTAAATATGTAGCTGACACATTGAAATAACCTACCTTACCTTTCCTTATTTTTCACAAGCTACTTCATCCAAATACTGAAGGTCCGGATTGAAATCTATTAATTTTATAAGCTTAAATTATACATGTGATACTAATGAAAGATTAACTGGGAGAATGTGACTCCTGAAACGAACCTGATGCGATGCAGCTAGAAAGAAACTCTGTCTGGAGTTGTTGGAAATACAGAAACACTCGCGATTGTACAGAGAGGTTAAAGAGTGGAGCTTCTTCCCTCACAAAAGATCTTTGGCAGAGTATAGACACCGGCTGCAGAGAAGACACAAACTGCCAAGACAACAGCCAAGTTTTACTTTGGCGTGCCATCACATTACTCATAGAATGAACATTAATTAATGACAGCTGATATGACCTGCTGTCAGAAACGTTTGTTGTTTTACCCGGTGAAAGCTACGGTCAGTGCCAGCTAAAGATGTCTGAATGAATTAATCTGAAGATGTTAGTGTCAGAATTTAGTGAATCCTGTACTTTGCGAACATCTGTGTCTGAACTCAGTCAGTCACTGGTGTACATGAAAAAGAAATTACATTCACACCCTAATTTTCACTATATGCAGAGACAGCTTGGCTGTCATAAAGAAGACCAGTGCTGCAACAGTAGCAGGCTGAAGTTTGCAAAACACAGTAAAGTTCAGAAAAGAAAGGATCGGATTTTGATCGGCTTTATATCAGCCAATACCAATCCATGAAAATATGCTTGTATCTGTCCCTGATACTGATCTTTAAGGACCGGATCTCGGGTTTGTATATAAAATCTTAATCTGAAAGGTAACTAGTAACTAAAGCTTTTAAATAAAATGTAAAGTAAATGTGGAATAAAGAGTAGCCTACGAGATATAAATGCCAGTCTTTATAAGGGACTTATAAATAAGTTATAGGGAGATCCATCATTAAGCTTTTAGAGTATATGACACACAGTAACTGTGTGTTTCAATTTGGTTTGCACTGGGTGGTAGGCACAGCAGGTGGAAATATTGATGTTAAGTCATAAAAGCTTTAGATAAATGTATTCTTGTATCAGGAGAAGCATAAAGTGGAAGCTTCCTGTTTTCACTGTTGAAGGAATTCTCACTAAATACATTATACAGCCATTTAATGTTCATTCCAGAGCCAGAAGTAAAAATGTGTGTGCTGCTCTGTGTGTGAGTAAGGTTTTTCCCCGTGTGTGTGTTGTATATGCAAGTAAGGGCATGGAACTGTGTGCGCTTGTCTTTTCCTATATGAGCGACACTTGCTGTGTGCATGTTTGGAACAGTGCATGTGTGTGTGTGTGTAGGTGTGTGTCACATCCAGCAGGAGAATCTTTGCCGGAGCGTGATCTCCCCATCTCTGTGTCTCTGTGTCTCCCACACTTCCTCTGTTTCTCTCGCTCCCTCTCTAACCGATTGTGTCAGTTGTTCTTTTTAAAGCAGAGTGGATCAGCATGCAGGCAGAGCGGCTGTTAATTATGGATGGCCTGTTTATCTTCCCAGGAGCACCCAGGGAGAAAAAACATCCAATCTAACTTTGCCAGCTAACGCCTCAGCCGTGCTAACATGCCGGGAGTCCACATACTGATTCTGCTAGCTAACACCTCAAAGAAACAGCACTGCTAACCGCAACATATAGTACACAGACCAAACACTTACTCATGTGGAGTCCATGAACAGAAACCACTCAGAAACTCAGATGTATAATTAAAATCTAACTATTGCACTAACTATTGCATTAACTTAGAAATAACACTAATGTGGACTGGTGTTATTAGTCATCATTGCCACTCCCATGGCTACTTTCTTCCATTTTTGGAAACTTTCATGTTGGCGCGTGTAGACTTCTGAAGAACCAGGACTGCAGTTATTTTATTATCTGTTAATTTGTTGACTATTATTTCCATCCATTAATTATTGTTCAGACTACTAAACATAATTTACAAGCGCCCAAGGTGACATATTTAAAGTGTTTGCTTTGTCTGGCCATTTGCCCAAAACACAAAGATATTCCGTGTGCCATCTGACATATATAAGCACGTTGCAACCTCTTAAGAAGGCCATGGGATGAAGTCAAAAGCTCCACAAAAGCTAGTAAGTGTACCTTGAGTTTAGAATATTTAATCCCAAATGTGTGTTCCCAAAGAAAACATTGAATCTTTGCAATGATTTAAACAGAAAAAACAGAAAATTCTCACATTTGAGGAGCGGAAACCAGTGAACATTTTGGTGGACTACTAACTGATTGATCAACTCATCATATGAGCATTCTTACATATAATTATGTCATGATTTTAGTGTCTCTGTCTTTTCTTTCTTTCTTTGTTTTGTCCTACAGGGCCATGAAACCCTGTCGCAATCAAACAATTACATTTAAAAAGCATCAGCAACAATTTGAGAACATATTTACTAAAACACTGACTGATGCAGGGTTTTACTTTGTAGCAGTAGATACTCCAAATTAATTTAGATTGACTACAAATCAACGTGTGAAAATTGGAGTTTGACCAGAGAAGAGATTGAATTCTCATTCGTCACATAAATTCCCCCTGAGATCGAGATGCTTGTTACATGTTTTGTATACTACTCTTAGCTAACAAAAAAAAAAAAACAAGCGAACAGAGATAAATGACTCACTAAAAAAGATTTGCTCACTTAATTCTGGTATTTTTATTAACCTGGAACCGAATCCAAACTGGAACTGGCTGTCAGAACTGAACACTACTCAGCTGTACTAATGCTGTGTGAGAGATGGTCACTGGTCAAAGACAGTCATGTGCGTTTTCACCTTTACTATCACATTTCATCTACATAGACACTGAAACAGCCAAATGCGTCAAAGATGTTGCAGTATAAGAGCAGTAAATACGAAGTAATGTGATACTTTATTGATCTCTGTAAGGAGTCTCTCTCCTCTCCAGTCACTGTCTGCAGGCACTTCAGAGTGCAGGTCAGTTGTATAAAAGCACCACTGGAGCTGGTGGAGATTCAATATTTTGCTCAGCATCTGCAGCCTGCAGATGAATGATGGTTCTCACACACGCACATAAACAAGTAAAGAACTAAAGCTACAGAAGTTAAGAGTAGGCAGACAACACAGGTCATCTATAATTCACTCTTACATGCTCTTACTCTTAACAAGAGTCTATCTCCACGTCTCTCTTTCACGAATATTCGCCGAAAACCTCACTACAGTGTTGACTTGTTGTTTTCATTATGTTTTATGCAAAAGACTGTTGCCTGTTCCTCACAGCAGTGAAATCAGAGGTTTCTGATGCAGGTCAAGTTTAAAATCTTTCACCTTTTGGCAAGAAATGCTGCAAAAAGATTTTATTTTGTCAGCAGCCAGTCCCTTTAGACTGCTGGCTAAAATAGGTGCCTGACACACACAAGGGCATTAGGGTGTTTCCCATACTGCATATATTCGTTAAGGAGTGTCACCCGATTAATCTCTTCCTGTGGTATCACCATCATCTTGCAAGGACACCATACACACAAGCACTATTTCTGGCTACATCAATACGCAGCAACACATGTAGTTGCTGAGGTTTTGTTCATAAGTGATTGAGGGACATACCTTCAATTTAATAGAATAATATACATTGTAAATGTGATTCCAATATACAGTATCTATTGCATTCTGCAACTTGCGTGATTGGATGTCCTTTATTTGCTGTTGTTTTGTTGAGGTGAATCCTCTTAACTGTAACGTTCATTCTTTAGTGGAAGTCCACATACGTCTGTCACACATAAGCTAAAAAGCATATGAGCTGCCTTGTTGAGTTGTTACAGGAGACCTTACAAATTACAATGTCTAAAGACTAAGTTATTATATTTGGCAAATAAACCATTTCTCTGGTCTGCAATTTAAACTGCATGCATTATATGCCATGCCTTGATGACTGAGAGTGCTATTAGCCAGACTTGTAGATTCAGAAATAGTTTGTAAGATGTTATTGGTAATTACAGTTAGTTTTTGGACAAACGAACAGTTGCAGTCAGAGCCTGAGCCTGCTTGAGATCATGTAGCTGTGGTGCTGTATCTGTAAAATGCATTTACTCATATAATTCAGCTGACATTCAGCCACATATCAGCCTAGGCAAACAAACTTTTTCAGCATGTAGTGCCAAAGTGAAAGGTTTTGCTTGTGGTTTTTAGATGAATGTGTTTCTCTGAGAGAGCCTATCTCATCCTCAAAGCCACAAACCGATCAGTCAGTCCTCTCATGACTGAGGCTCATTTAGCTCTTTCCTGATTGGTTCTGAAGGTAAGAAAGGAGCTGGGATTGCCCCAGTGGGAGGTTGGGAATTGGAGTTTTGAAGTTCTTTATGTGTTTCTCTTAATTTCCTCAAACTCTTTAATGTTTGTCTATATTTAATGTGAGTGTGTGCATGCTAATCCCTCTAAGGGTGTATGTAGTCGACTGAGTAAGACAGTGTAACCAAGAGTGTTTTTATCAAAGCTTGTGTGTGTGTGTATATAGAGATGTTTTTAATTAGCTAATGCTGCAGCACATTGTGGCAATATGTGGTAGACAGAAAACCAGATGTTTATTCTTTTTAATAGTCTAATGACGGCGATTTCTGCCAGTGCTGCATGGTGGAAAGTGTTGCCTACTGTGTCTGCAGTCAGAGACAGAGAAAATAAATATTTAGTACCATCTTTTGCCATCAACTGTGGAGACGAAGACATGCTGATTGATGTCTGTTTCCATCTCAGTGAGAATCACATTAAATGGGAAAACATCAGTCTTTAGTAACATATATTGTCAGCTGTGGGACACTACAACACTGGCAAACACATTTTCCTTCTCAAGTTGACTTGCAACTTTCAAACTTATCACTTACCACCCACTTACCCATCACAGCTGTATACATTATTTACCCAACAATTTAATTTAACTCAGTTTTATTTATATAGCGCCATATCATAAAAAGTTATCTCAGGGCACTCTTTCATATAGAGCAGGTCTACACTGACTCTTTATTTACAGACCCAACGTTTCCCACCATGAGCAGCACTACGCGACAGTAGTGAGGAAAAACTCCCTTTCAACTGGCAGAAACCTTGAGCAGAACCAGTTTTTTGGGGGCTTTTAGAGACTCTAGCAACCACAAGGAGCCCTGCATCATTCTGGGAGCGCAGTGCTCTAGTGGGGTAATAGGGTTTTATGAGCTCTTCCAGATATGATGGTGCCTGACCATTAAGGGCAACATTATTAAAAGTTTCAGTTCATGACTCCACCAGTACACACTGGCTCAGGGGAGGTGAATCCACAAAGCTTGAGAGTAAAAGCACAGAGTAACTCGCAGGCAAAGTTTCTTCTAAGTATTTCATTCTTGTATAAACTGGCAAACGTGCAGCACAATGAGGTTTCATGGTGTATAAAGTCTGAAATCTCAGCAGCCATTGACTGGCATTAATCAGCAAGACCAATAAACCCTCACTGATATTGAATGGTTATTGATCTACCTTAAACAACAAATGAATAAGTAAGCTAGTGAATTGGTCTGTCTGAGACCCTGAATGTCTTTCAATGAAGCATTGGACATTTTGGGTGCATACATCAGCATTTAGCTGAGTGCTGTGTCTGCCAAGATGAGAACAGCAGCAGGAAGTACAGGAAGTCACAACAACAACAACATTCAAAGAAAGGGATGCGAAACAAAACACCAGCAAAGAAAATAGGCAGCAGGTTTGAAGGACTAACAATACAGCTCCTTCCTTGAGGTGGAAATCAAACTGGCCACTGCAGCTGCAAATGAGGCAAAGCAGGCAAAAGGAAATGAAATATTAAAACTGAACAGTCACAATTCTACTTTTTTTAACTGTGTCAATGGTTTTGTTAACTAAAGTCACCATGGCAACATGACAAACTTGTCACTGCAGCTGAGTAACATCCAGCGTCGATTGACTGAAAGTGAGAAACAGACAGACGTAGTAGACCTGCAGGAGGTTGATACAGGGCCACACTACAGACAGATCTGTGTGAGCCTTAAAAGAACATACTTCTATATTTCAGCATTGCACTTCCATCAGTCTGGGGACTTGCAAGGGACAGATTGGAAATTAATATTCAAAATCAATAAAGCAGAGGCTCAGATATCCAGACTTAAAGCTCTAATCTGGCTCAAGTCTCTCAGGCATTCTGTTAAAAAAGGCATCGTCTCCAAGCCAAAGCCGAGACTTTAAAATCTCCTTTGGAAACACAGAAGACATTATCCAACTCTTTTCACACGTAGTATTCTTATATTAGGAAACTGACAGGTGCAATTGATGGAGTGCCCTTTCAATCCCCCAAGAACAAACTGTACGCACACTTGTATTTGTTCACTTTTTTTGCAATGTGACAAATACAATTAATCCTTAAATAATGTTAGCAGGTGCAGTGTGAATTATAGCTTAGGGTGTATTAAGATAACTGCATTTTGTCAAGGTGATGGAGAGTAAATGTACAGCACAGGCCTCGGTTTCACTCTCACTCTCTCTCCCTGTCCAGTCTCTGTCTCCCTCTCTCACACACACACACACACACACACACACACACACACAGGACCAGGAAGTGCCCACAGGTGCAGGCCAATCAGAGTCCAGCACACACCAGGAAAATCCCCCTAGGCCTACCCACCACAAACATACACACACACCGGCTCTCGTGTGCTTACGAGGACACATGCGTGTACACACAGACTCTCATATAGGTTGGGTTGCCATAGTGCCTAGGGAGTAACACCAGTACAGAGAGGACACTGGGAAGGACTGCAGACACACATGCATACGCACACAGGCTCTCTCGCTCTCTCTCTCTCTCACATACATACATGCACACACACACACACACACACACACACACACACACACACACACTTACACGTACACAGGGGAGCAGGATAAAAATACTGTGCTGACAAGTCAATTAATCAGATGTGAAGGTGCTGAGCAGAACAATCCTTTACAAGGCTGGAGTTCAAAAACACTGTGTGTGTGTTGTTTGTGTGTGTGTGTGTGTGTGTGTGTGTGTGTGATATTGAAGTTTCTGTGCTTAATAACCTGCGTCATAAGCTGTTGATCAAAACATTTTAAGGGAATAACTTTAAACGGCTGAATTCATATTGTGTTGGGTGAGAGCTGCACTATTTTTGACTCCATGTTTCTCTTCATTTTGCTCCCAGTTTATGTCCCGGCATGAACACGTCATCACACCAATGCCGTAGGTGTGTAATGTAAAAATATGTATGACGATAAAAGCCACCTGACTTTAAAAATACTTACAGCTACTACTCAGTTGAGAAGTATGATCAAAATGGCTAAATAAATAAAAAGTCTGTCATCTAAGTTCATCTATCTCATGTCTGTATCAGGAGACATAATCTCTATGAATGTGTGTGTGAGAGAAAGGTGTACCACAGTTGCATTATGTTCAAATAATGTTGCTTTATAGTTTGTAAATCAGCAACTAAGATATAAAAAATTACTTAAATAAGGGGAGAAATGCTGGAGCACTGCACTGTCACCTGCGAAACACATATGAGACAAAATAAGATAGGAAGATTTTTAAAGTTAATTAATTGTAGGATCCACAAAAAATGAATGGATTGGAACGACTGGCATTTTTGTAGTCCCATCTGGGGTTATTTGATGACTGGTGGAGCGTGGATTTCCTGATTAACTCTAGCAATGTGCGGCCTCCACCAAAGCACAAGATTTATTGACTCTTTTTCAAATGTGAAGCGCTCGACCGCACCATGATGCCATGGTTAGAAATTCAGATTCTACAGGTAGGTTGATAACTTTGTGGAGGAAACCTGTAATAAAACGGACTTCATAAATCATCAATGGCCAGTCGGTACTGTCAGCCCCACTCAAGTGTGTTGGCTTTGGCTTGAAATCAACAGTGTGACTGACTGACTGACTGACTGACTGACTGACTGACATCTCCTGAGCGGTGCTGAAAGCAGTCAATCAGCAGTCGGTACTGCAGTAATGACAGGGATGTGTGCACTCCCTGAGGAAGAGCTGTCAGGTCAATGGATCGCTGCCACTCTGACACACGCACACACACATACACACAAAGTAAAACAATCCAGCCGCTTATAAAATATGCTGCAATTTTGCTTGTGCACACACAGTAAAACTCTCAAACATGCAAACAGTTCAGTGTTTACAGCCTCCCGTGCGGCTTCTGTCCCGTTATTCATTATAGATTCTTCCCAGGGGACTGACATGCACGCACAAATACAAACACATTTCAAGTAATCTCTTTTGCATCCACTGACTTGGATTATAACTGACAATGTATTTAAACAACAGTTACGGTTGAGGATATCTTAGGACGCAAAGAGCATTGTCTGTACTACAACTACAGAGAAGGAGCTGAATTCTGCTGGTTGATGGATGCTTCCTAATCCTGTTTGTTCCAGGATATTTTATCTGGCCTGTGTCTCAGGCTGAGCAACTGCATTTTCTCAGTTTGCGTCCCAACACGACAAGAGCACTAATATGTTTTAAATTGGCCTGAGCCCTGGGGTAAGAAACTGCATTCCCTGTGTTTGTGTTGCCGTGTGACAGAAGAACTATTAGATTACAACGGACCTGGATCACAGACTTATTTTCTCATCAGAGGTGAGAATTGAAGAGTTTTTCACCATTGGGTTTGGTTGCAATCCCCATTTGTTTGTCAAGTTTGTACACCAAAATTAGATCTTTCCAAAATCCAAATGGAGAAATAAAAATCAAGAAAGGAAATCTACCTTAAAACAGTTATGAGCAATGTACTTAATTTCCGGGCCTTTTTTGTTGCATGACAGGAGTTACAGGCTATGACAGAGTTCATAAGCAGAAAACGTTTTTGTCAACATTAACAGTATTAACCAGTTAACCAACCAACAACATTGACCAGTAACCTCTAATGTTATTCCCTTTTCCAACATTTTGCACCAATATACAACACTCAGACAAGGAAAATTAAAGGCAAGGAAAATAATTTCTTTACTAACACCAGATAAACTCATTTCAATAATTATTTTTTCAGTACAGAATGCTGCCATGATCTCAGATTTGTTCCAAATTTAACTTGGCTGTACAGTAGGTACCAATATTTACACAGGTCTTATCAACCTTTGTGTCTTGGTTTATTGAAAGGCACTCTGAACACAGTCCCTAAAGTAGTGGCACACTAAGAGGAAAAAGGTACACCTGGGCACATGGTCCATCACACATTATATATATAATATATAATATTAGATGGCTGTCATTGGAGCCAAGGATTAAATTTGTGCAACATATATGGAAGATAATTCTGTCAATCCCCCACACATCCCGCTGTGCTCTGCTACCACTGGCTGGTGAACTCCTCCTTCCCTGCCACAGCGTGGTCCCCCATCCACCCAGCCTCGACTTCTCTCCCTCTTTGTCAAACAATAGCAGAATAACTTTTTGACTTTGTTCTAGGCACCCGTATGAGTTTGTTGCTCACATCCCCACCTCTCTGCTCAATCACATCAGTCCCTCCCATATCATCCTCCTCGACATCCTCCCATGTACTTGTCTGGAAAGGTCAAATGACTTATGCTTTGTACATCCAATTCTGATGATCTAAGAAAACAAGTTTGCTTCACTGCAAATGACAGAGGACAACACCATCATCTATGGGCCTATAATTTAAATATAAATGAAATGTGTCTGTGGCGCAGACAGCTCAGATAGAGTATATGTAGCCGACAGGTTGTTTTAATGACCTTTCATATCATGCAGGGACATGGCTGTTTACAATCAAACAGAGAGCGGTCAGACTTGTTTACCAATTAAACAGTAGTGACAGATGTGTTTACAATCCACAAACACTGCCAGCCTCTGATCATTTTAATATTCATACCTGGCCTCTCTTGAAAACCTCGGTAATACGGCGGCAGAATGCATTTAGAATACTTAAAATAGGTTGGATGTATTTTTAACAAGAGGCTTACAACTGAAAACATTCAGAGTATTTGAAAAAACTCAGATGAGCATGTTTTATGTCATTAAGTCAAGTTCAAGACTTTTGGAATAGCTTGTTATATACAGCAATACGAATACAGCACACCCTAAAAGTTCTCATGTCTGCACGCCCTAAAATCTAATAAGTAAACGTAAAGTATATTATGTGATCAGTAATCATTATACACCTATTGTCATTTGACTCCTCCCAGTACCAAAACATTTCACACAGCACTTGCATGTAATATTTTAAAATTGGGAGTTTTATGACTGGTATCTGATTCTTCTATATTTTTTGTGACCAGCAAGATTAGCGGGAACAGGCATCCTGTCTTGTAACGTTAGACTGTAAACGTATCAGAAAGCATGAGGGATTAGGGTTATTTCAGTGGCACAGCTCTCACCAGAGAGATGACTATGGGATATTTCTGCAGGACTATTGCCTCTGACTTGTGGATTTGCCTTGATTTATTGCTTTTGTTTTCATCATTCTCTGCAGTATAGTTCCCTACAGGTGTAGCTGCCTATAGAAATGATTCATAATGTATTTCATGTTCGCAGCTTTTCTTCTCCGCTGCTGTGGATCAGTGGTGGTGGTGGTGGTGGGTGGGTGGGTGGGGGGGGGGAGACCGGGAGACAGGTAGCCGAAACACTGAGAGAGACAAAGACGTTAGAGAGTGATAGAGTGTCAAATAGACAGAAATAGAGAGGAGGGGAGAGGTAGAAAGAAGGCTAGAGAGGCAGACAAGTGGCAAGAGGTGGAAAGATGAAGAGAAGAAGAAGAGACTATAGTGGAGAGATTAATATACCACTTATATTCTCTGTATGTTCTTCCCAGGATTTGTGGTCATGTTCCCAAGGAGGTAAATGTTACATACATGTATGAAGTATAATGTGAAATCAGACATAAACGCTACTTGACTGTTCTTGTTCTTGAGGTTTTCTCACACTGCCACTGCAGACTGAACCTCGCCACACTAGGATACGTTTTCTTTGGTATTATGAAGGAAATTCATCGTAATTTAATTAACTCTGGCCTTCATGTTCCACTCGCTGCCTTCGTATGTTTCTCATTTAACTACAGAAGACATTAGCCATGCGGGAAAACATCTCACTATTGATGTCACCATTGTGTGACAATAAAATGCCTATATTATAAATTACCTGAATCAGTTTTGCCAACATTTGTTTTAGTGTTTAGTACATTGGATTGGTGATTTTCCTGTTTGTTTTTAGCTGTCTTAATTTCCACCAAGGAACTGAAGCATTTGTCCTCAAAATTAGATATCAACTATTTGAAAAATATATACAGTATATGCACATAGCTTGGGGGAAAACAAAGCTTATTAGTAAGGTCTATTCAGACAAGTTAATGTCTACAACTTTTCTCCCACATGTCAAGAGACTCTAAAATTATATTATTTTTTACCTAAAAGAAAGAACGAAAAGGAGAACCTGTCACCTAATAACAGCTGGAACTAGAGACATAATGACAGAGGAAGAGCAAAAGCCCCTCTGCGTTTATTAATGTTTTACATATCAGATATCACTGCGTCACAAAATGAGCCACATACCACGAGGAGAAAATAATTAAACTATCTGGTTTTAAACAGTTTCCACCTATTGAACAAACTGTGAATGCAGTGAGTATGGTCTGAGTGCAGGCAGTTTAAAGAAAACCCTATAAGCCAAGGATGTTTGGTGTATAATATCCAACATGTGGATGGGACAAGCACACTGGCTGAAATGGTATATCTCGTTAGGCATGAGCAGCTTAGAGGCAAGCCCTTCATGATCTATAGATTTTATTCTGCTACTATGCAACACACACACATGCACACACACAAAAGCAGCAAGACAACACACATACGGTGTACTACATGGTTTCACATGACCTTAAATGCCCTCCTTGACCCCTCACAGCGACATAAACAAACAGAAGGGCAGTATTTATGGGAACTAAATGCCGCCTTCTGCAGCTGGTCCAAATTCATTCACAGCAACCCCCCCACCCCAGGGAGTCTGTCTCCAATCCAGTGCAGCATTAATCGAACTCTGAATTAACAACGATAACACAAACTCAAGTGAAAATTTCACACAGACAAAGTACATTAAGCATAAAAAGTAAACTATATCTTCAATTTAAATGCAAAACCTCGTCCCTCCGGTGTGTGTTTGCACGCTGACTAAAGTATGTTTGTCAGTTGGAGTTGTTATTTTTCTCTGCAGCATACGCCTCAATGGGCTGTCTGTGTTTTTGGATGGAGCTGGGCAAGACAAATTGACAGTTTTACACACACACACACACACACACACAAGCGTGAGTGTGCACACGGCCCCAATGTGCACATACAACTCCCAAATCACAACCACACACACACACACACACACAGACAGAGAAGAGGCAGTCTTACACTGGCTGATGGACTGAGTGACAGTTTATTTTCAGGTCTTAAATGAACAGAGGAATAGACGTGATGCTCTGAGGCAATGGAGAGCGGCGTAAGCAGGGGATAGATTCCACATTGCCACACACACAGTGGCCTTTGTCGCTGTGTGCAGCTTTCTGTGCATGTTGGATTCAATGACCATTACTGACAGAGTTGCTGAGAGAGCTGCGCAGAGCAACAGAACAAAGAGGAGCTATACAGCAGATACGTAGATATAGTGGCCACCTACACATCTCTTTGACTTCAATCCTGCAGCAGAACTGCAACAGCTTCTGCAGAGGATTCATCTTGAAAGCCACACTGTAATACAGAACGTAATTGGATCTATTGTTATAGAAAAATTCCTTTCTCTCAGACAATTGGATGTCAGGCCCTTCCTGGATCAAAATGTGAAAAAGAAAAAAAGAAAATGCAAATGTTTCACAAATCTCCACTCAGCGTGGATCAACAGCGCAGCAAAAAGAAAAAAAGGAATGACTTTGATCGGGGATTCTAGTTTTAAAAGGAGATAGTTTGAATAGAAGCGGCGACTACTGAGGCAGAAATGTGTTTAATTAGGATGAGTAAGGTCTGAAACATTTTTCATTTTGTGAGCAAGAATAACATGACATAATGCGAAAAGAGAGAGCGAGCAGGGAAAGCCTTGAGAAGAGCTGACTTCGGACAATTTCCTTCCCAGTAGTCTAACATTAGAGCAGAGGAGAGAGGAGTGAGGAAGGAGACAAGAAAGGTGAGAGGGAGGAGGGATCATCTTCTACCCTTCACCTCCTGCCCATCTCTCTCTCACCTTGTTTGAAGGTTTCTATATGCTGCATGTCACAAACTCTCTCTATTTTTTTCCACTTCATCCACTCCTCCCCTCTTTATTGCATCCCTTTCTCTCTTGTCCTCAGGCTACATATCACATATACATTTCCCCTATGTTTCTCCTCTGCACTCTTCCCAATCCTTCCCTGATGACTTTCTCCCCCACTTCCACCTCCCTCTTGTGACTGGATGTCCTCCACTCTTGTGACCTCCCTCCTCTCCAATTTTTTTTGTCTTGTTGATGTCGTCCCCCTGATTCTCCTTCCTCTGACAGATTTCCATCCTTCATTGCTTCCCTTTCTCCTCATCCTTCCTGTGGTTTCCACCATTCTCCTCTTCCAGCTTCCCCCTCTTCCTCTCCCAGTCTCCCCATATCCTTCCCTTCCTCCTCCTTGTTGCTGCTGTCCTCTACCTCTACTCCCCTCCTCCTCCCCTCTCTTTCCCGGTCCCAGGGCTCATTAAACAATGTCCACATTCACCTGACTTCATCTGCAGAGAGCCACCTATATGGGTGACAGTGTGTGTGTGTGTGTGTAAGAGAAAGTATGTATATAAATATAGTCTAAATTAAAATAATGCCAGTGTGCATTCATTGCTTTGGAGAGGAAATAATTAGCGTTTCTAAAAGAGTGAGTACAGTACATGCAGAGGACCAAGAAAAGTAGAGGCAAACTTAAACACACACACACACACAAAGAAGGTATAATGTTTCAAAGTGAAACTGCACAGAAAGTGAGAGGGAGACAAAGACTGAGACAGGGGGAGCGATAAAGAGATGTATTTTGTTTTGGAATTTTGGGAGCAGTAGACTTTTATCAGTGCAGAACAATTGGTATTCACCAGAGTTAAGCACACAAGCTGTTGGTCTAGAGACAAGCACCAAACCCTCTGTCACACCCACCCGGCTAACACCCCCAACATCACCAACCACCTCACACAGATTTTCCTCTTCTTTCTCTCTCTCTCTCTCTCTCTCTAATTATTTGTCTGCTATCAACAACATCACCTCTCTGTCCTCCCCTATTTCCAACTCTTTCCTTTACTTTCTCCTCATAATTCTTTTTTTGTCTACAAATCTTCCCCCTTTTCGCTCCAAGCATCTCTTGCGCTTCCTCTCTCTGGATCCTTTGATGTCAGCTCATACCTGCTGTCACATACCACCTGTTCAGTTCTCAGCCAGACAGGACCGGATGAAACTCAACTGGGCTGCAGTGGACGGGACTGGGCTGAACTGTACCAGCCTGAATGAGACTGGACAGATCAAGAAGGCTGGAAAGTAACATTGGGGAGGTTGGGATGACACACACAAATTTTCCCAGGTTATTCCCAGAGGTGATGTATAATTCTGTTGTAAGTGAAGTTTGCTAAAGTTTTATTTTTTAAACACCTTAAAATGGCAAATGTTATTGTTATATGGTTCTATTCTTGTGAACCATGTAATTCCAGCCAGATTTCTCTTTTAATGAACATAAGGAAAACGTAAGGAAATGCTCATAATGGATGTATCTGCAAGATGCTTCCTGACAACATATTTCATTTGTTTTCCCTGCAGTGTCCACTCATGGCAACTAAAAGCACCTGTCAATCACAGCAAAAACACACTAAAAGGCACTTCACTCTGAGCCTACATATTGGCTTAATGGAGCTGTAAATTCCTGATGAATAAATATATTGAATTTGTTTTGTATTGACTTGAGTTTTCTTTTTCTTTCCTGTTCATTCGGACGTTTGTTGGAGGAGCTGCATCTTAAGGCAATTCCACATGGGCTTTAACATTCGCTTGATTTTTTTTTTCCAGCCTCAGCTGGCTCTGATCTTTATCACGGTCATTTCAGTTCAATTCAGTGAGACTCTTTTCCGTTTTAATCTGTCCGGTCTGACACTGTTCCACTTTGTGACTCTGGTCTTTTCCCCTCTCCCTCTTCTTTGATCCGAAGCAATAGGTGAGTTGAAAGGTTAGCTCGTTCTTTGACCATGACTTCTCTAAAATCCCAAACAGAAACATGAACACTGCTACAAACTAAAGGAGAGAGGCCAGAATGAGTGTGAATATGTGTGTGTGTGTGTGTGTGTGTGTGTTCTCCCAGGTGACCGAGCATGGGCGAGAGAGATACTCGTTTGATCCCTGGAACAAAGAGAGAGGGGAGGGCAAAGGAGAGAGCAGAGAGAGAGACAGCGGGTGGGGAGAGCGATGAGTGAGAGAGACGGATAACTGAAGGGTGGAAGAGAGAGAGAGAGACAGGAGGGAGAGCGTGAGACAGGGGGTTAGGAGGGATCAGGCCTCACGAGAACAGAGCTTTGTTGAAGGGGGTTTGAAGATCGCGAGCAGCTTTGTCAGACACAGTAAGAAAGGAGGGAGAAATGTTGTGTCCAAAAACTGTTCAGTGCACACACACTAAAACTGTAACGACTAGCTGTGCTGTTCACTGTTGCATGACACATCAAAACAAATGTTTTAAAGGGTTGGCTCGTGGTCAAAATACATTTTCTCATTTACCTCTAGGGGTACAGATGTGTTTGCTTTTATCTTGAGATATCCGTCCTTGAGAATTATTCCAAAATTCAAGCTTTCACCCCAATACAAGAGAAGTCAAATTTTATTTTATTGGTGGTTCCCTACAATAGTGATAAATCACATTTTAACAAGTCAACAGCCAAATCTATTTTCAGAAATAATGTCCCCATTACGCTGGATCATCCAGAGATCTCACTGTGAAAAGCTTTGACGGAACTATTTTCTACAGAAGAAAACTGTTGACATATATAGCAACTAAAGTATGATTTTTGAAAGTTTGGTTATGTTTACGCACTCAAATCACTTTGGTTAAGATAAGGGCGAGATTGGGAAATTGGGTTGAATCCATTCAGGTTCATTGTCTTGGGTAAGTGGGAGAATATGTATATTGAAATTTGGGCGAACCAACCCTTTAACACAGTGCTCTCAACAAAAAAAGTCCATATTCATAGATCGCTCTACAATTGTTTTCTGCAACTGGACAGTTTCATCATCAGTGATGCTGTATGCACTTTACCTTGCCCACGCAATCAGTCCCAGAAAACAGCCTACACTACCATCACGGCATTTCACTGATGTCGGAGAAAAGAAATGCAAAGGAAATCATTTTACATCCAGTACGGTCAACAAGGCTCCTGATCAGCAGGTAGTGGAAAGTGTTTGGGCGTGCTGAAACGACTGAAAGGAGGCAGGCGGTGGAGAGGAGGAGGTGGGAGAAGAAGAAAGAGTAGAGAACAGAGGTCAGAGCAAGTGAACATTTTCCCGCTGCGTGGCTCAGAAAAGTTAACATACACAGTATTTACAATGGTTTTGTAATATATTCTTTCTCCAGATAAACCATGATGTTTCTAATCCAGTTCAAATATAATTTGATATACATGTATCCTGTTTGAGGTCACCGCATACATTATAGTTTGACTGGATCACCTTCATGCACATATTCACACTATATTATTATGTACACAGTAAACCATCCCCCTCAGACTCTCTCTCCTTCAACTCCCCATTTCCTCACCTCCACCAAAGACATTTCGCAGCTGCGTTAAACTGCCTTAAACACTGCACTTAAGTTAAACTGCACTCTTAAATGTTAAATGTGCAGTTTAACACATGCATGTGCAGTTTGTGCATGTTGAAAACAAAATCCCCAACGCTCATATATTCCTGTCAGTTTGAAAGTGCTTCTGTTGGTGGCTGCGTTGCCCTAAAACATTATTCTATACAAATTCTATTATTTCATAGGAATACATTTCACACTACGTGATCTTCAAACGTCCTCGGCACAACATGAACAAAGATAGTCTCATTGGCGGTGTGTTCAGGTGCCCTTTTCCAATGCATATTGCTGCTGGAACAGACCAATGTGTTATGAACCTCCTCATCGTGAGTGTGTATACTGAAAAACTGTGCACATACAAGGATAAATAACAGTTAAAAATGTGAAATGTACGGTTGCAAAATGTCTTTAAAAGATGTTGATACATTTGAGTGATCACTCACCCCCCCCCCATGCCTCACTTCACCTGACATACTACTATATGTATATTGTGAACGGCTTTCTTCAGCAGTGCCTGAAAATACCAGGAAAGAGTACTGTACATCTTTCATGCGTGCATGCGCCCGGTGGGAATTGATCCAAAGACATAAAACATGTTTTTATAAAACCGATTTTAACGCACAGCAACTATCATCCCAACCCCCACATCCCCACCCACATCTACCTTTTTATTCTTTTCCTTTCACTGAGACTTTTATTATGATCCTCCAAACATACCCAAGAGACGTGTGAGTCACTCAGAGAAGTTATTAATTTCATCCGAGTGTTTGGGTATGATGAGGCACGGCCCTAAAAATAGTAATGTATCCAATTGAAGACAATCACAATAAAATAGATTATTGTATTGTATGGCTATAGCCCATCTCCACCAACAGGAACCACTACTCAATCATGTCCCTGGGACTCTGAATAGGAATTAGTTGGTATGGAAAATGGAGCAACCTCAGCATGTTCCCTGAGTCAAAAGCTCGCACATTTATCATAAACACTGGCTACAAAAATGCATTTGAAAAAAGGGTACTTCTTCTAGATCTTCTATTTTGATCATAAAAGAACACAGGTGGACATTTTGAATAACTTTGCTGATTTGAATTGTTCATTTCATTTGAGTTTGTAAGGTAAAAGAATGCATCAGCCGTCAAACACATCAGACACAATCAGATCTTCAGTTCAGTGTTGGATTCAATACTGTGAGTTCATTCTGTTCAGTCAAACTCTTATGTTCAGTTCAGCACAAAACTAGGCCTACAGCATTTACGCTCCTCTGCCCTCGCTACCTGTAGGTGCACAGCTATGCAGCAACTTGAAACACACTTCCAATAAAGGTTGGCCTCTGAAGTCAGACATCAGAAAAGGCTGAGATAACATAAACAAGGCTTAGGGCAAAGGTATTGTAAAAATGACTCAATGGTGAAATGATAAGAGTCACAAAAGTTTTAAACTAACCTCCAAATTGGTGCACAAATTGTCCCTCATGTCAGGAAGAAACTAAGTATCACCAGTGAAAAATCAACAATAAGTTGATATAGGAGGTGCAGCACATTAATCTAGTACAAGTACTTAAAATGTTGTGTTAGAAATATTAAGCACTTAACTGATTGCAAAACTAAATAACATCTCTAATTAGAAATAACAATCACTAAGCAGCTGTCTGACAAAACAGTGGATGCAACAATGTGAGTTTAACTGCTATAGATCTGTGATTGATGCTGAGGCTGCTGCTGGCAACAAAACACTCAACTGGAGCCAAATTCTGGTGGCAGAATAAAAGTGCTATAAGGTTTGCAACCTCCCACCTGATACAGAGTTACTGCATGTTGATTGCTTCTCTGGATGTCATGGTCTTTCAATATATTTTTTTAAATTTATTTACCAGAAAGTTACCACTGAGCTGGATGGTGCATTCAGTCACCAGTAAGAGAAGTGACGCTCCAACGTGTAAAGCAGACTGCCATAACAAGCAAAAATGGCAGCATTGGCCATTTGTTCAAATGCCTAAAACAAATTAATATGTTCATGTTTACCTGACAAGGACCTCTAGTGGACATAACTCTTGTCTGTCAGGATCACATGTGGGAGCATCATGATGTTGTTATGGAGCCACAAAGCCTCGTAAGGAAGAGGGGTGGGTGGAGGGTGGGTTAACAAAGTGTGTGACTGACACGGGAGATCACGTTTCGCAATTGTATTTTTGGTTTCCTTTAATCATAGCCGTGATCTATTTCTAAACTTAAACAAGTAGTTATTATACCTTAACCTATAACCAAACCTGAACTTTTGTTAAGCAGATCAGAACGCAGGCTTATAAATCAGTTTTGCAATTACCAGCTTTACGAAGGCACTGGCAAACAATAATGTTGTTTATGCAGTGAACGGCTCTGGTAAAGGGTCCTTTTAAGACAAATTTGTGCTTTACCGCTGATTATGTGTTTAAAAAGTGTTTGAGAAGCAAGATAGAGAAGAAAAAGACAGCTCTGGTAATTTACTGGTGGCCTCTCCCTCTGTTTTCTCTCCTTTCCGTCGTTGAACTAGACAGTGTTGAATCTAAGCCGGTAGCCGTTCTCTCTCCCTCTGTCTCTCTGTCAGACAAGAGCAGCAGAGAGTGCTGACTATGAGCTGGTAGCATGGTGAGTCAGCCAGCAGCTTTACATTTAACACATGCCAACGCTAGCAGGACTGAAAGGAACGCAGTGGGGGTGCTTTCTCTCCCTCTGTCTTGGTCTCAGTCTGTGGCTCTCGTCCTGTTCCTCTCTCTTCCTCTTTGGCTATTTCTCTCGGTTCTTTCCTTCCATCACATGTCTCTTTCCATCCTCTTCTCCCTCTTGCCACCCATTATTACCCATTGTCTCCCCCACCTTACTCTCCTTGCGCTGTGGGGGGGGGGGGGGGGGGGGGGGGGGGGGGGG
>JAVQJF010040153.1:0-34686 GCA_036023855.1 Gadopsis marmoratus | reverse complement strand
GGGGGGGGGGGTCAGGATTTGCTGGCTGTGTTCCACAGTGACGGTGAGGAAAGTGGACACACAGAATTACTCCGAGGTATTCTGTGGAGGGGGAGGCGCAGGGCAAGCAGCCAAGTGGGCGAAGGATGTGGAAATTAAAAGTGGCAGTTTATGGTGAGGGAGCACTAGCTGACTCAGGCAATGGGCTCAAGCGGGGTTAAGGGAGCGTCCGAGGTCCCGCTTTCTCTTCCTATGCAGCCTACATCATCTCGCCACATATTGCTGATGGAGGCACTGGCTGTGCCTTTGCAGGGCAAATTCCACTGATTCCTTGATTATTTTCAATCTTTATCCCCTCTTGTGAGCGTGCAGAGTGCCAAGTGGAATGACTCGGAGCCTGCTGGCTAGATGTCTGGCCTATTACAAGCTAATGACAGAAGCACAGCACACTGAGAAAAGAGAGATGAAAACATTAGAGAGGATTATTATTATTGTAGACCAAGCACCTTAATTCTACATTTTCACTTATCTTCAGCTTCAATTTATTTCTTTATTTCTCCACAGTGGTAACTAAGATTACATGTTATACATATGATCTTATTTTCTTTCCCCCTTGCCCTAGTCTATTTTTATGCTATTACATTTAGCCACACTAGCACCGTGGCTCTATAGAAGGCGATGGCAATGTCGGTCGGGCCTCCACATTGATCCAGACTGAAACACAGCACATCAACAACTTTTGGATGGATTACCCTGCAATTTGGTACACAAGATGAATCACCCAGAAGATGAATCCTAATGATGTTGGCAATCCCCTGACTTTTCATTTAGCGCCAACAGCAGATAAAGGTTCTCACTTATTCACTGAAATATCTCAACATCTACTGGGTGGATTGACAAATTGGCACAATCTTGTACAGACATACATGGATCCAACTAACTTTGCTGACTATTAGATGGATTGCCATAAAGGTTGGTACAGACATTCATGCTCCCCTCAGGAACGGCCGTTATAACTTTGGCTGTCCATGAACTGCAACGTCCAGCTGGGAATCTCTCTGCCTTCGTTTCTTGCCATCTCTCTATATGACTATCCAATAAAGGCATTAAAATGTCCCACAAAATCAATAAAAAAATACATACTAGTGCAATCATTAGGTTGAAATTGTACTATTCCCCAATACTCAGGTTTCAGCCTCAAGCTGTATGTATAGTATAGTACATGTAAAGGCTACTAACAAAACATATTCTAAGACAAACAAAGCTTACAGTACGATTCGTCTTCCCTGGAATGGTGGAGCCGATCTACTCTGGACGAGGAAGAAGAGCAACAGCCCTACAACGCAGGCGAGAGACAGACGGCTGCTGCGCTGGCGACAGAAAGAAAGGATGAGCACGTTCATATGAACTGAACGAGTGAAATCGCTCAGATTCCTTGAGCGAAGACACCGGTCGGAGACCATTTCCATTAAAGTCTGTCTTTTCTCAATAACAATGTTTTTCTTTCTGTTTGTTAAAGGATAAGGCTGGTGTTGTTTCATCTTTTCGATATCAACAACAAATCCCACGAAAAGACAAAAACCAACAATGGATTCATCCTTCTAACAATATTGTTTGTGCTGCCAACGGCTGGTACCGCCACAGAACCGGCTGACATATTGCTTCATAACAATAAATACAATCAGAGTAGTATATTTATGTATTCTGACATATTTTTATTAGTGGTGATGATTTGGTACCAACGGCCTCAGAGACACCAGCAAACAGCGGCTGTGCACCGCCCAACTCCCCCAACCCCCCCCAGGACCCCATTTCAATCCCACCGGGCTATAAATAGGCCCTGCTGTAATGAGCTGACTGTGTTCGGAGAAGGCCAGTAGCGACACGCAGCCTGACCGCACACCTGACCTCACATGCATACAAACAACGTGATTAGTGAGAATGCCCAGATGAAGGCAGCTGTTCGATTAAGGCGTTCGCCATCACCGATAACCAGACTGCACGAGCCGTTTTATGTTCAAGTTAATGTCTTATAGCTTGTAGCCAACAAGCAAACAGGAAACAGAAGCACATGTTGAGCACAATCATAATGGTTGCAAGATGGCTCTGTAATGTCCATTATACAGCAAGATTTACCCCAAGATTTGCCAACATTAGCCATAGCAACTAGTACAACATAGACGTGGGTCAGGACGTGGACAGGCAGTGCATAATACTGCACCAACTTCTTTTGAGCATCATCGACGCAGGTCACTAGACACGGGACAATCCTTTAGCACTGCTCAACCTCCACCCATTACAGGTCGCGCGAGCTTGATGTGAAAGGGGAATCCAAAATAAGCATCCACTTGGTGAAACATTACACCTAAATAGTTCTTGTCTTTGCAAATGCGCACATTCTGCAAGCTATCATGCTCTTTGAATATTCATCAATCATTTGAATGCGTTTCTTTCGTGGATTAATATGACAGTATTGATTAACTCCCCAAACTGCGATTGGCTGGTTTCTTCCCCGTCTTATCTTAATACGTCTGTAATCTGAGCTTAGCTGCCAAGCATCACAGACATGACACGGAGCGCAGACTCCGCATTAGACTAGCTTTTACCTTTGAATGCCATCACTCCATATTTTTCTGCTGTGTCACAACAAAGCCTCAAAACACTATCCATCATGTCCGTCCATACAAGCGCAGCATTTGTTTGACAATAGAGGTGAATTCTCAACGTCAGTCACGGCCGGGATTCTTTCTGTTGCACATGATAAGTGAACAAAAAAAAAAAGCGCAGCGGGATGCTGAATGCTTTGGCACTGAGATAACAATCCTCACACATCGTGCCGAGGAGATTATGGCACGGCCACATGTCTCCTGACAGGAGTCCTAAGATAAAGCGGTGACGGGTGGGCAGGGACAGGGGGCTCTCAAAACTGCATACGCTTGCGTTTAGTAACTACCCTTTGTTAGCACTGGGGCAATGACTACGGTGTTTTTAAAGAAACACTCATTTTGTGAAGTTCACTTACTTGCTTTCAATGTGATGTCATCTGTAGATCACTTTTATCTTTTATCGCCTTTATTGGTTTTAATGATTTTTATTTGTAATTATTGATCTTTTCTCTTTATCTTGCGTTTTGCCTTATTTTATCTTTTACTGCTTTCAGACTCTCCTGTCTTTGCTTTATCTGTCAAAACACTCTGTTTTTAAAAAGGAGCTACATAAATAAAGTTATTATTACTGAGAATTACATGAGAAGATAGCAATTCGAAATCAATGTAATTAGTGTACGTTCAATACAGATGTATTGATGTATGTATCCTTGATATCTTTGTCCACTCCAGGGAATGTATAGCTGACAAAAAGTCCTTTTTGTGCTCTGTGTTATTTTTCCGTACATTTTTAGGAACTAATAGCTGATGAACAGTTAGAGCTACAAAGCAAATCAATCTTACAAATAATCTATAACAAGTAACGGTAACATTTGCAGCTTTCGTTACATAGTCATGGTTCAGAACCAAAATGCATTGTGTGTATCCTCAAACGAACCTATTGAATTCCAAAAACCAAGAAGCATTTGCTAAGCACGTAAACTCTGGGGCAAAAAAGGCAAAACGTCTTCACTTTTTCCAACAGATTCCTTAAATAGCACCATGTTTATTAGTATAGGCCACTTCCACCACGCTATTTCCAGTCTCAGCAAAAGCCACAGTAAAAGGCACTGGTGTGAAACATCGTTATCTTCCTGCAGACAACCAAATTTAAAATGGCGTATAGCCCCCCTTTCTGTGGCAGACACACTTACTTAGTCTGAAACCGTTAATCCTTTCCATCTTAATTTTGGAAAAAATGACATGTTCCACTAGCAACACACATAATCTCTATTCTATTTATTACCTCTTTATACTCATTATCTATCAATAGATCGTGGATGTTTTTATTTTCAGGACGTTTTCCCTCCCTCATAACTGAGGGAGTGGCGGTTAGACAAAAAGTCACAGTGTACTTTGATGATGTGATGAAATGGAAGTCTGAGTGCCTAATTGTCCTTAAAATGAGGCTTGACCCCTGCTTGGGTTGCATCTGCCTCGTGGCGGGGAAGTGAGCCGTCAGCCAGGAGAGCCATTAAGTCACCCGGTGTCCCCGGCTTCTGCAGAACACTGAGAAATTACTTGAGGGCATTTGGATGCAACATGTCCAATTTGGAGATCTGCTGGGACTGCCCCTCATATGTACACCTGGCTGTCAATCACTCAGGCAATCAGTTGGCCGCCCCAGGGTTGCATCTTGAAGGGAAACAGTGAGAAGTTAAACAGCATCCTGACGATAGCTTTACATCTAGCTGAGGAAATGAAATACAAATCAAGTACTGAGCGGGACTAAGTTGTCTGCTGTCTCCACAGATAAGTCGTAGAAACAGCGGTACGGCATGTTTCCTGTATTCCAATTCATTACTGCAGTCTTGTTGTGATGTCCTCTAAGAGCTTAAAACTTGATGTGATATACTTGCAACAATATGAGCAAATGAGAACACTGTGCTGCCTTTGATACCCGGCTTATCGATGCATAGGATCAACCTTCGTTTGGGTCTGCCTGTCTGCGCGTTAGAGGCACTTTCATTGTATTTGTGGCCTTGAGACAGCTTGGCATTATCATGTTTCTGCTGTGCTTGTTGGCAAAAGATGATTCATGAGAGAGGAGGGCAGGAGGGCTGATAAGGGTGAATATGTTCTCCATCGGTCCCACGGTGTAATGACTTAGCAATAATCGCTGGATGATGAGGAACGAGGGTCCTGTGAGCAAGTCTGTGTTGATTTGACAGCTGATGGAGGTTAGAGCATCTAAAACTGCTCAGTAACAACCAGGTTGCATGCAGAGCAAAATAGCTGATGCAGCTGACAGGGGGAAAGGGGTTTTATTTTTTTATTTTAAGGCAGAGAGGACCCAGTAAAGCACATCTATCTGGAGCCGGTCCACTTAACAATGGTCCTGACATTTCTGCCCACAGCGTTTATAATGTCACACTCTGCACCCCCTAACAGTTAGGGTTTGCCTCTGATGTGGCAATTAGAATGGGAGGCATTTTAAAGAGTGGGTGAGCAACCTGTCCAACTATGAGGAATCTGTGACAAAGGGGGTTATGGGATGTCAAGCTGCAATTATTATAGCAGGTGGAGGGTAGTAAAAATATTGCCCCAGAATGTGAAGAGCGCTGTGCCGTTATTTGTTGCCTCGTTTGGAGACTTAATCAGTGCGTTTCTTACTAGTTCTATCCCTTGTGTTTAAATATTTTATTTACTTTTATCTATTTTTAACATCTCATTGTGGTGATTTTTAGTCTTGCAAAATTCAATTTATTGTCTATTTTTATGCTTTTACTTTTGTGTCTGTGCCGTTGTGTCCGTGCTCTGTGAGGCACTTTGTGCTGCATGAAAGGCGCCATACAAATGTACATAAAGTTGCATCACACCGAGAATCTTGTGACTGTGGAATGAACAGTGAGGCTGCCGTGATGGTCAATAATTGTGTTTCCAAAGACAAAACCCTGATATTCAGCCGATGTCTGCCATTTAAATTAAATATCTTCAATCAGCATCACCTATCCCGAAAATCAGGACATGATACAGGCTGTTGGTTTATATACACATTAAGTAATTGATCATTACTACGCCGATCATTCATGGTGCGCTCTTGACCAGAAGATCTCATTTCAAGTGCGCACATGCCAGCGTGAAATGTTTTACCAAGAAGCATTCCCATAGCAATATTTTTTCTAATGCAGACTTTTATTGGTTATTTTTCCTCATTTTGTTCTTGTGTTTGGTGTTGAGCTAAATAAATTAGTGTAATAACTGTACATTACACATAACCCTAACCACAACATTATTGAACTGTACCCATGAAAGCAATTAGACCAGGTTAACAGAGGGTTGCTCCCTTTCTAAATTATCCCCTGAATAACTCACGTGGAAAATGTTCATGAACAAGAAGTTTCAACTGACAACGTAAACAGACTCTTGTTCTTAAATAAAACCAGTAAGACTTGACGGAGCCTGTTGTCAGGAGATCAGGACAGCCTAATCAATCTCATACCCGCAGCTAAACAATGAAAGATGGAGCTTAAAGCGAATGATCACAGTTTGTGCGAATGCTATAAAGCCTTGTTCTCGATCGCACAATGTTTTGTTGATTTTAACGGATTGCGATCGAGGTACGCCAGCTGCCAAAACTATTGTACGTGTGCTCTCCTAAAACACTGCAACCTATTCCTAAAGGCAATTTATTATTAAAGTTGGGGGAATTACAAAAGCTAGATAAAAAAAAAAAGGTCAAAATCAAAGCGACAGAGGCGGAGACGTCCCGACCTTTCAGCGTATAGGTAACGCCTACATTTCCCATAATGCAGACCACAAGCATCTTTTGTTGGACCCTCCCTGTCTGGTAATCTCACATGGCGTTTTGAACGCCACATCGCCAGTTTGTGACATTTTGCGCCCTTTATATTTGCTTTATCAGCAGTTTGTTGGTGCTGCTCTTAGTTCAAAAAAGGGGACAATATTGTTTTCATGCAGCAGATGAAAAGATTTGCTGTCTGAACTTTCCTGCCACCATCTGTTTCATGGTATTACACAACACTCAGAGGGCCATACGTACGTTTGGGTAGCCTTGCTTCTTACTGAGGGCAGTCAGTTACGAAGCTCATAACACAACTGTCCATGAGTAATTAGTAAAACCCTCTACAACAAAAAGACAACTTGGTAAAGCTTGTTTAACCTCCATTTAGTTGACAAAACAGTATCCTTCAAATGTAAAAATAATGATGAGAGCAACTGATAATCTGATTTACACATTTCAATTACTGTTTTACAGCTCTATTCTAACTAAATGTTCTCTGAAAGTATTTCATATGTGCATCTGTCATCCATCAAAACACTTTCACCAAGTCCGTTTAGAACCTCTGACTGGAGAAATACTAGCTGAAGAGCGTACAGCTAAATGGGTGATGGCTTATAAACTCGTACCACAATGGGATTAAATGATCAAATTTCAGCTTTGAAATTCAAGACAAGAAATGCAGAACTAAACCACGCCTGATGTCAGCAGTGTTTGGTTGTTGAGGCTGGTGGTGTCGCATCAAATGGAAACCCAGGTGTGTCTGCTTTATGTGTACAAGTACTTCCTGTGAATTCTCACAATAAAATAACCATTTCATCCAGCGTCATCTGGCTCGTTCACTTACATATAGTTCAACCGGATTATACGCTGTGAGTCATAAGGGAGAAGGAAAGCAGACAAACAGCAGCACTACATTTTGCCAAGGGAGCGTGGCATTCTGTACGAGATGAAGACACACACACAGCTTCCTGTGTTCCTGTGTGATCAGAGGTAAACAGCAGGGCCACGGGTGCCTCAGACACAAAACGCCTGTCCTTTTATGTAACCCTGTGGTCCTGTGCCGGTGTCACACCATTTACCAGCTGGAGGGACTACAGGGAGAAGCCTCACATCAACCCTTGCCCCCCAACTGCCAGTCAACCATGCAGAGGTGAAGTCAGCTCCAGAGGTGGGGCATGCAGAGCTGAAAGCTTGAAGCTCCACAGCCTGAATAAAAACACAGACACACAGCACCAACAATGACCTGTCGCATGAAAAGCAGGTGTGCCGGATGGTGAAGCGTGCTGGTATATGAACATCCGGTCCAGGGTGAGTGTGGTGCAGCTGAAGGTGATCTGATCGACACCGGTTCAGCGAATGGAGCCACACTTGGCCTGGCTCACTGGATTGCACACATGGATTCAAGTCCAGTAAGCATGATGAAATGCTTGATTCTCTACTAATTTCTCACACACACACAGAGCGAACATTATCATGACCTTCTGGCGATGGGACTGAATTTTACACCTAGGCTATTTTACCTGATCAATGTAGGTGATGCTCCTTCATATTTTGGGACTTTTAAAGAGAACAAAGTCTTTGAGCAGAGAGAGTGCAACCTAACTCTCCATCTACAGAGTCCTAAAACACAGAAACTAGTTATTTGCACTTCCGGTTCCCTCGTCTCAGAGGGAGTGTGTTTCTGAACGGGTTTTTTGGTTCGATTCCTGAAATAAGGTCTGCGTTAACAAAAGTTTTGTTCCACGACATAAAAGACCCCCGCAGCTTTTTACATGTTTTAAAAAAGATTGTTGCTAACAAGTGGCTAAATGAGGCTACGGATGTTGTCGCACAAAATCATATTACAAGTTGGAAGCTTAGAGGTGGTGACAATTAAGTCATGTGACCGTGGTGTCGTTTGTTTCTAGCCTAACGTTAGCTTTTTACTTCTGACGATTGAATTTATATTTTAAAAAACAAGTGTGTTCATTTGTGAAGAACTATCATAAACTGTTTGCCACAGAGCTTACTTTCTGCATTAATCCAAAGGAAAAATCCTATTGGCTTTTTTTTTTTTTTTTTAAGAGGGAACCAGGGCGATGCTAACTTCCTGGTTAGCCTACAAAAATGTATTATCTTTGCAGCACTCTACCGTGCTGTCAATATTTAAAGCAACAAACAAGTTAAATAAATGAGTATGAACACAATTTGTTCAAATATATTAGAAAGCCAACCAGGAGCCTAATCCTTGACTGTGTTGTAGACTGAAGTCACGGTGCCTCTGGTGGCTGATTTGTTATGGTGGTTATGTTTCTTTATGCTTCTCTGACGACCGCAAGTCCATTAATGTATTACACCTAAGGTTTCAACTAACGATTGCTGTATTTCCATCATCGGCTAATCTATTGATTATTCATCTTTCAATAGAAAACATCTGTAAATAGTAAAAATTCCTGTCACAGTTTCCCAGAGCCCGAGGTGATGTCTTCAAATGACTCGTTGTGTCCGACAGTCAGAAAAATATCAAGTCTATAGAAAAAGTCCAAAGCTATTTAAATTTAAATGATGTATGATAGAGAACATCCTCACAGAGAGGCTAGAACCACGGCATGTTTGGCATGTTGCTTGGTCACTATCAAAATAGTTGAGGCTGTAGACACATTTCTCGATTCCTTACTTCTTAACTGACTCATTGTTTCAGCTCTAATTACATGCATAGTCATTTGAAAACAAGCCATTTCGTAAACCCATGCTAATTTCATTTTCAACTCTACTAAACTTTAGGCCTTCAATAATGACCTTGAAGGTTTTCATTTAAATTAATGTCTGTTAAGTCACTAACGCCGAAGGAGGCAACACTGACGAAAGCCCCTCTGAGTGTGCAGTTTTATGAACTGTGTCTCGGTGGCGACGTTGCAGGTAAAAATGCTGTGCCGAGTTACTGCCAACGCAAACCAAACATTTCCTGCAGCTTCACATCATCTGAACATCATCTTTCACGTCATTTTCGACACCGTTTGACAGCAGATCAGTTTGAAATATTGCAGGGAGTAATGGAGCAAGTAGGCGCAGCCACAGTGAGCTGTTAGATGAAGAGCTGCAGGCGACAGGCTGCACACCTCCAGCTTCCCAGCGAGGTAACCGTTGTGCCCTGCTGTTCAGAGGCTCGTGCCCTGTGCTGCATGAAATCGCATCACAGTTGCTCACAGAATGATGGAGAAGAAACAAGCAAATTATTGCCCGACTTATTTATTAAAAACGAAAACCCCAAATCAACCAGGATTACAACATTAAGCCTGTCTGTCAGCTATGAACACGATTCATTCAGTAGAAGAGCGTATGTGAATTTAACGTAAGGACATTAAACCAATGAACAAACTTGGCTGAGACACGCTGGAGACTACTTTGATTTGAATAAATTTAATGACTTAACAGGCCGACTAGAATAACTAACTTAAATTTCCATGTTAAATTCAGCCTCACCGTACATTTTAGTATGAGATGATAAACTCTATACAATTATTGCATTATATAATACATAGTTATTCAAAAGCTGAAGTTTATATTTCAGTACTTTCTTGAAACAAGGACAGCCCTCAGAGGTCTCACTGAGTTAAGAGCCACGAGCCAAACCAATCTCTGCCCGTCTCGCTGCAGCTCATAAAAAGCTGCCTGCGAGCCCACACAGAGTTGTATTTTACCTGAACAGTAATTAGGAAGCCAAATGCAGAAACCCAGTTATGCCTGGGGTTCGGGTCTTAATGGACCAGATCATTTGGCCGTCAGTTAGAGACGGGAGGCCTGCAGTGCGACATCACAGAGTTAGCATTGACGGAGCAGCGATAGGTCATCGGGGACAGGATGTGCGGAGCTAAATTTGCTTCTCTGTCTCTTGTAGAACATCCATGATGCAGGAGCTAAACACTAAATAAGGCGGCCGGTGTTGCTGCCAGGATGACGTGGCCCCGGCCTGCTGCAACTACAATCTAAAAACGTGAGATAAAGTGGCAAACTGACTTGCCGCCAATGATAATGCCATTCAGTTTACTCAAATATTAACAATCCTCATATGAGCAACACTGATGTCCTGCAGCCAGAGCCTACAGGAAATGCTAATCACAAGAAAAATATAATCATACGCAAAATAAACGCATCACTCAACGTTTGCGGGGGGTTTGCAGAGAGAAGTAGAGTGAATTCTACACTGTATTATCGTGAGTGCAATGACAACCCTGCTCGAGAGAGAAAGCAGCAAGTAATTACATTTGGGCTTATTGAACTACTACCCAGGGCATGAAAAGGTTAGCAGCAGGCCTCGCTGCATCCATGTCAGAGAGCGATACAACCAAGAATCGAAGCACATGCAGCGTCCGCCGAGATGGTGAGAGTAGCTTCTCAAACGTGACTCTCGCACAAGCAGCAAAAACAAAAAAAACATAGCAACGATACCATAGAAGAATCAGCTCCTCAGTGTTCCCCCTCCACCAAAAACCCCATCCATCTTCTTATGTCTCCTCACTCATGCTTCATCCTGTCATCTATCACAGAGGCACGAGCAGCGTTGTTTTAGGCTGAAGACAAAAGGCAGCCATATACAGAGAAACTGGGAAATAGCGAAGGTGAGAGGGGCACAGCTGTGGTTTGCAGATGTATCTTCAAACTCCAATCAGTGAGGACTGTGCAGTGCGGACAGGTAATTAAGCACTAGTAGGGATAAAATGTTGGCAAACTGCCGGCCGCTGTGTGTGTGTGTGATCCTGATGATTATGCCTTTTGATTAGTCTTAATTATCTCACATTCCCTCTCTCTCTCCTCTCCGCAGCCACCGCCAAGCAAATCAAAAGACACCCGGAGCTAGAAAGCTTCCCAAGACCTGCTGCCAAAATCTAAAAATAGAGATACAGATTGACGGATAGTGCCACGCTACGCCAAGCTCAGCATCCCGAGGGGAAGGAGGAGGGATATATATACTATGATGCTTCACTCTCACAGCTCTGTTGGTATTCAGACGCAGCAAAACAGCTCTTAAAAACCCCACAGTACACTGTTCAGCAGCAAGCAGCTGGCGGCAGAGTTAGCAGGTAGCATTTAGCAGCTACAGGGACAAATACGTCCTTCGGGAGCGGGTAGAGATCAAAAACAGAGCTAACAGAAGAGTGAATATGTCTCCAAATTAATGCTAATGTTTGATAAGAGGTTGACCGTATTAATAAAAAAAAATTACATTTTGGAACTGGTAAATCAGTTTAGGAGTTTGACAGATTTGGTGATTTTCTTCCGCCACCTAACATATTTATCAGACATGTAAAATTCCAAATAAAGTCTCAAAGATAAGTGTTGTGGGAGTATTTCGGTTGGGATTAACTCTTTCATCTATCCATCTATTTCTCTAGAAAACACAAAGCTCCACTTCAGCGTCTGTAGTTATTTCGATCCTATCATTCACCACAACAAGCAGTTGACTGACGATGGGATGGAGCTCCAAGGCAAGAACAGTTTGTTGACAGAGATTCTGCTGGAGATAAGATGAATAAGCCACATCCAGAAAGAAATGGCCATAAAACAAAGTGGTTACACCAAAAAACAATGACACGACTGAGTCCATAGAAGAAACGACTGGGAGACTGCGGCAGAAAGCCATTACAAACCTGAGCTGTGCTATAATCACGAGGGATGAATCATCAAGTTACGAAAACATCCTATCTCAATTATTATCACAGAACTGGCTACAGCTACATGTTTTAATAAATAAAGACTATAAGAAAAATGAACAGGAACCGTCTTCTGGGGAGTCTGGACCGTCCCAAATAACATCAGCCACTTGCTCTCCACAGGCAATGAATCAGCTGCTGATCAGTGAAGATCAGCTTTCAAAAACCAACGCTCGTTCAGATATTATGCGAGTGAACATAAATTTGGGTGTGATCAAGCCAAAAGAGGGAGAAAAAGGCGGAACAGTTTGAATCCTGAGCCACGAAAAAGAGAATCGTCCGTGAAGAAAGCAGGACTGCCATTGGCAGGGCTGGGCTTCTAAAAATAGCAGGCAGGCAGCCGACTCTGCCTCCGCTGGATTTGATTACCCCCCAACACTGTGTGTGCTGTCTGGAGGCCGGCCTCTCTCTCGCTGCACACCACCACAGACACACTCTCTTCATCGCCAACAAAACGCTTACATCTGCTTTTCTGACGTGTGAACCAATCTTTCTGCTCCCGCCTGCACGGTTAATATCTCTGCATATATACAGGCAACTTTGTGCATTTGCCGACAATCTAAAAACAAATAAAACCTTGTTAAAATGATGACGCAGCAACTTTGTGTCGTGTTATCCAACACAAAAAGGTAACAAACAAATAATCAAAGTTGGATCTGCTTTTCCCAAGGGGAGCTGCATATTCATGACTCTGAGAGCTTAAATTAAACTGGGACCGGCTTGCCATTATGTAATAAGGATCTTAATAACTTGTATGATTATTAAAGCTGCACTCACTAATATTTTTATATTAACAAAAGGTCAAATAACTACATTTAATGTTGCTCGTAGTGACAATTTTTTATCACCAAACTTAATTTCTCTCAGCTCTTCATTGTTTTAGCCAATTGTTAGCTGCTAATTAGTTTTCCGGCCCCCAAATTCTACTCTCAGCAGCCCCGCTTTGTGGCTGCAGCAGGCGCCTGTTTCCAGTAAAACGCTGCGATACTGTAAAGCCACTGTACGCTACCGGCCCAGCAACCAAAGGGCCACACAGTTAGAGAGCAGCTGGCAAAGGAAGCACAACGTTTATCAGCCAAAGAGCCGGATGGTTCCCTCAGGAGGAGGTGGAGGCCAAAAACAGAGCTAGAAGGAGAGCGAATATTGGACGTACATTCATCAGTGCGTGAGGAACATGAGTCCAAAATCTAATTAATGTTGCTCCATGTCAGCTGCATGGATAAATGGGCAGGTGCCCAAAGTAGCCAAATAAATTAATTAATGCAGCTTTGTCAATCTAATCCTGCAGACAACCACAGGGCATCAGACGCTGGGTTATTTCCACAGGTATTCAGAATCATTATGAATTTTAAAATTAGGTAATTACGAGCCGGGCTGTGTGAAATGATTAAAATCACTATCATGATATCAATGACAACAATTTTCAGTTATCAATATACTGTTGATATAACAATATGCTCATGACATGGCAAATGTATGTGGAGCTGCAACGCCACATCACATTTTATATCGCATCTTAAATTAATGATTGCTCTTTAGTCAAATACACGTTAGTCTTAAGTCTTTAAAAAAAACTGATCAAAGCAAAAAACCTTTGGTTCTAAGAAGGTGAACCCAGCAAGTCCTGATCATTTTTGCTTGATAAATTTGGAAAATTTAATTCATTTTCTTGCCATCAACTAAATGTTTCAGCTCTACATGTATGCTATACTATTCCTCCATTTTTCCCAGGATCCACTTTAACCAACTGAAATAAGTCAACGTTTATGAAGCTCTCTTCGAGAGCCACTGTCCGAGATATTACTGCAGCGGACGCTGCTATATCTTACAAATGACCACCTGAAATGGGTCCATTTCATTTCATATTTGGCTGGGTTAAGGGGTGCAACGTCATAGAGAAAAGTGAGCACTCTAACACCCCTGATGCTGGCAGGAGGAGGCCCAGTAACAGCCTCATCTCTGACGCTGTTTGCTCTCCGGTCTCAGAGGAACACACACGTCTCTATTCAGCAATAACATTATGAACTGGAAAGTGAAAGTGCACTGGATGTGGCTTCACAGCATTTTGCTGTTTTGAGGATAATCACCAGTCACGTCTGAGGGGACATCCTATTTTAGTATCACAGCTTCACTTGAAACGCTCTCGTTGACATCTGCAGTGGAGACAGGTTCACAGGAGGGCTAAGTGAGTGAGTAGGACTGCACACCGGCCAGCATTACAGTGAGTCATGGGTAATCACAAGGGTGGAATTACGATTTCCCCTTCGTTTCTCTTACTGCCAGTCTGTCACTCAAGTCAAAACTCACATAAATCCCCAGCAGATGGAGTTGGGGATCCAAATCCCCATAAAACCCTGCACCTGCTGCTGGTTCAGTCCTGTGCACAGACACTCCAATGGGGACGATCGCAGCAGAGCTTTGTAGATGTATCAAAAGGCAGGTCAGGTAGGTGGGATGAGACAAAAAGCAGCGGTGATGAGGTGAGAGGAGTAATTGACAGCAGTTGTGGAAGTGCCCTCACTCTCCAAAGGGATGAGTCATTGAGAAATGTGTAAATAATCTGCAAAACCAACACGTCTGCGCAGCCAGACCTCCCTCCTTCACCTTCAGTGGATCCATCCCACCCTGACAACATGCACATTTTTCAGGCATTCGCAATTTGGTGGGAGGACTGAAAAACGGGTGCTTAGATTTAGCAATGAAAGGTCAGTGGCATAAACATGTTGACTCCTCCTGTGATGATTACATATCAGTCATGATTGATTGCACTTCTAGTCTGCGAGCTCAAGTACACATGCCAAGCAATGCCAGTGCCAAAACAGGGCATAGATACTCACAGATCACATACACTGTAACTATATAGAAAAGGACTGTAGAAAGTCAAACCTGAGCGATACAAATGGCGACATTTGGTTTAGGTGGTCAAAAATGGCTACTTTCACACTTAATTGGCCGGCGTCAGATTTAGATATGCAGGGAACACCCTGCTTCACGGCCAGCCAGTTTGGCTAGAAGGTTTTCAATTTCCGGTGCATCTGTCCATCCATCCTCCCGGCCAAAAGCAGTTATTAGCAGCTAATATAAATTCTCTCTCATTCTATCACAAATCCACAGCCACAGCAGTGTGGCTGTTCAAAAAGCACTGCAACGCATGCAAAGACAGCTCTCAAAAAGGAAGCAATACAAGGGGCAGAAAGGTTCACAGCGATGTCGCCAAGCAACATCTCAGCACTTCCCGTCACTGACTGAAGCAGGAAGATCGGCTTGTTAGCAAAGTGTTTGAGGATGAAGGCAGTGTTTAAAGGTTGGATGTGGTGAAAAACTGTTTTCCCCCCAGTTGCCTTTGCCACAAATGTGCATCACTGCTGTGTTTACCGGCCCAGAACGAGAAGTATGAAACATGGAGGAAAAGCATTGCTGCCATTGCCTAAGCAGCTTTCTGAGAACAACCATATATTAACAAGTGTTATGACATGTTATGATATAGCGCTATATAAATAAAATTGAATATTGCTCGACAAGAACGACGACATTGGATGAATCTATGAAAACGCACATTGCATTCAGTGACGACACGTTTTACATCCAATACCAAATTTCTTAGAATTCTTGCTTTCTACAATATCAGTGCGTGACAACTGGTATCGTTAAGGTAATACAATACAATTAATACAAATTCCGGCCTCCTGCATGACAGTCTGACATGCTACATGACATGCTTGACCTCCACACCAAGGCGGAAACAAATGATGCATTGTTGCCTTGTAGTTCTAGTCTGGTTTGTGTTCATAGCGGCTGTTTACAACCTATCAAACAAAGGAGTAAACATGAAGTCAAGCAGATTGACAGGTAACTCGCCGACTGGGCCATTTCGGTGATGGTCATCCTGCATCATCAGCACTACGTGAACCCACACAAGGAAATTAATTTCTGTTTGACGAGCAACAAGTCATGCTGCACTTGAACACATCGTATGTGACTGGTTTATCGTCTCTGGTGTCACAAAGAGCTCACCAAGAAATAGTCGAGAGCGCATTAATGATGAGGAACAGGCAGAACCGGGACAAATGAGGGGCGTTGTGACATGATGATTGATGATAAAATTAACTCCTCTTTACTTTCTGATGTAGAGGAGGAAAATACCTGCACTCACATGCTCCTGCTTGTAAGTGTTACCATGGTTACCAAATGCATAAATATATACATTTCTTACAGATTGCTTACAGATCACTTTCCTGTTCCTGACCAGCTGATTTAATAGTAGTTCATCTTTTGAATTCATGCTGAAATCACGGCTCTAATCTCATAAAATCTTTCAGACCACGGCAGAATGCTCTTGGATTCAGGAGGTCTCAGTCCGGTTGTTAAGTGCGCACCAGAGTTTGATTGACAGCTTTCCCACCAGCCTAAACGAAACTGAACTGGACAGAGCAGAGCTATGTTGGGCGTAAACGCACCTTTACTATCTGCACTGCTGTAATAAAGGGCACACTTGATTCAACGTAAACCCTGGTGCCGAATCGTCCGATACAGATGTAATTCCGAGGGATACTGGGCTGCCAGGGAACACCTAATAGTTACTGTAATCTTGTTCAATGACATTTGGATGTATAAAAGGTACAGCCCAAAATAACAGCTGCACCAATAATGAACCCGTGTAAATAAAGTGCCAGACCAAAGACGCTTCTTGGTATCGGCTCAAACTTTCTCCATGTTTTTATTTGTTCTACAGACAAACACCAGACTTTTTGAATTGCATAACTTTGCTTGGATTCACATCGAACAATGTCGTACCTGCCCACCCCCCCGTACGTCAGCATGCGTCAAGTGCTCGCTGGGTGCTGTGGGTTTCAGTCAATTTGCTGAAAACAATAGATCCCATAACGACGATGAGTCATGCAGCTGGAAACCCAGAATACATTTACTACAGTATACAGGCAAATCGGTGCTCAGGCTTTTGTTGAGCACACAGTGAAATGAATCACCCTGGCGTCTACTGTATGGCCAACAGCACGTCCACAAAATGAAATGTGAAGGTGCTCACTACCTGCTTTCAGGCAGACTAGAAGCGCAAGAGAACATATGTAATTGGCTTTGCTTTCACCATGGTTGCAACACCACACTCTGCTATGAAACTCAGAGCTGCCGGTCAAACCCTGCCTCTAATAAGCCTAACCAGTGATTTACAAAGCCCAGCTTACCTTTACCAGTGGCAGGTTCTCCCCCCCCTTAATGCATAAGTATTGGATATCTAACAAGTTATGTAATAAATCAAAAGGGGAATGAATTTTGCTTTTTACCTGCAATGTTACTGCATGTGGAAGATTTGTAGCCAGTGTAGTAGGCATGTAAACAGATACTGTATCCCACACACACATCACACAGGCGAATACACAGAAGGCCTGCCTGGCTTTTGCAGCTGTTAAACCTGCAGAAATAAAACAAAAAGGAACTAATTCTCAAAGCACCCACAAGGGGTGGAATGCACCTCTAACTATGCTGCCAAGCAAATAGCGTCTTCGTGCTCCGCTGCACGTATTTAAATTAGGTAGAACATGCAGACCATTTGGCGCAAAAATGGCCTCTTTCTATGCAAACGAGCCTGAGGGCGAGAATAAAGGATAGTCATAGCCTCTGTGTAGTAATATCTTGCAGTGGGAAATCTGTGCTCTCTCATTCATTCATGCCCATTTAACCCAGTCGCTGTATTAGTTACATATACACTGTAGGTATAAGCAATGTGGATTGGTAATGTGATTTATGATTAGTCTAATAAATGTTGCTCTTCCTGTAAAACTGTTTTAAGTAAAAGCTTGATGTCGACTTTGCCTTTTTTGACCACGAGAGACATTCTCCTGTATTTTCTCTACCGTTAGTCATCATCCTGTCAAACTTTTCTCAAGAAAGTAAAAAAAAGTTGGCTTTGTTTAGCAGCACAGCTGAACATTAGACACCGATGTAGTTCTCTCTCTGGATGATTCACAGAGGAGAACAAGGGATTCTTCTAGTTTTTAAAGCTCAGACAATGCAGCCACCACACTCGCAGGTGGTGTGGCTGTCGTGCTACAGATGACCCACAGCAGGTAAGACTGTCAGCCCGCCCATTCCTGCCCCTTGAACATCCACAAGTCCTCAACAAAACCGTCTCCCCTGCTGATCAGCTCAATCTAGTGCATTCTCATTCCGCCTGTCTCCATGTTGCCTCGTTTCCTTCCCCGTCTCACACTCTATTCATCCCCTTTGTACTCTTTGAGGTTTCACCTGCAAACAGGTTCCTCTCGCCCATGTCGGAGCTCTGAGTTCTGATGAAAAGAGCAGAGTGCACCTGCAGCCAAGGTGAGACACCAGTGAAATAAACTCAGTGCTCTTTCTATAGGTGTGTAGCAAAGGCTGTAGCTTTGTAGTAAATAATGCTACCGTTTCAGACACACACACACTGTACACACTGTGCTTGCTATGAAGAGAGAGAAGGTTAAATATGTATTCATTAGCTGTAGAAAAGGTGCAGTGAGACTGCACCAGGGTGAAAATGTGCTTTCCCTAAACTATGCTACAAGCCAGGAAACAAACAATAGAAAATAAGTGCTTGCATCTTGATCCAGGAGTGAAGAAAACATCAGGCCTTGTTTTGGATGCGCTTTACACAGACTGACATTTATTCACCTTAACATGGCTATACTCTGCCTTGCCGGATTCACTGCCGACAGGCTTGGTCTCGGACCTGGGTTTGAGGACTTGGCGCAGCGGACTGGAGATTGGCAGGCCTGTCACACTGATCCCATCTGAAAAGACAGAAGGGCATCACACAGTCAGCAAAAAAAACAGAGACAAGGCAAACAGGGCAGTCTCACATTGTTATAGATCACATGTCTGTGATGTAGTATAACGTTTTACATGAATTATTCTGTAATGAATTGTTTTAATTATGGTTTTATTGTATTCACATTCCCTCATCTATCTGTTGTTTACTTGGTGAGTTCCTACATTTCCCAGAAGGGCCATGTTCCTCACAATTACTTGATGATCCCCATGAAACAGGGCCAGACCTGTTGCTTTTGATCAAAGGTAGGAATATATGCATATTAATTTAGCTAATGTGTGATCGCACCATTTACCTCACAAGACAAAATGTTAGCATTTCCCACTAACCAACTTACTAACAGAGTTATTTCCAAAAGCAAGGGGCATTTGTTTATCGTGTTGTTATATGGGGTTATAGGTTATGTTAGAAAAGACCTTTAGGACCTACACCCACAGTGTAGGACCCAAGGAGCTCGTATATCAGAGTTTGGGATAATCAATTAATCCTCATCCTCAAATCCTTTCCTCTTGTAAAAGTGAAGCATACCATTTGAAAATATGAAGATAAAATGATTCATCTATCTACTGCAGAACAATGCTGCTCCTTTATTTTCGTATCTTCTCAACGGATCATTCGTTAGTCAGGACGTTGACTTTGTTCCCAAGGTATGCAGCTTTAGACTCAGTTTTTTTAATAATATATCATGAATGTAGCCATCAAGTGCACATTTAAGACCCTTTCACTGACTTCTTCTTTCAAAACCTGTCAGTTGGACAGTTTTCAGCCAACTCACAAAGTTTTAGTTTTAACGATAGCTGACGCTAGCTAGCTGATCACATCTGCTGGGGACAGTCGTCATTTCAGCTGACAGCATCGAAGGTCGTCTGCTTTTCTTCACTTCTATGTAAAATCCGCCACCCATTGCTTCAAACATTAATGCAATGATTATCATGCATGTTTTGCATGTAAACGTTTCTAATATTTTAAAATAGAATATCTGAGCTCATAGGGTTCTACTGGTGCTACTAAGCATGTGAAGAATAAACCCGTAATGTTATATTCGTGACCTTGAGAGAAGCCGAGTGGACACAGGAGCAGCTGCACCATCAGCAGCTGTGTTAGGCACCACCACAGGGGCGGCTGCTTTCATCCCACTCAGACAATACTCAAAAATGACGCCCAGAGCCCACGCTCTGATGTCAAAGGACTCAGATCGCTCTCTGACATCAGTGGAAAGCAAAGCCCTGCAATTTCCCCTAAGAGAGGGGAGATTACTGGCCTATGCAGAAGCTCAGGCTATTGGGTTCACAAGAGACAGGCAGATACACAGACTATCAAACTGCAACAACGGCAAGCAATGTTTGTAAAATAGAACCAGCAGTTAGAGTATTACTGTTAAAAATATAAAGTCAGAGAAGGTGTCGACAGAATTACTGCTGTGAAAATGTGGATTCTGCCAGATTTACCTGACAACAGGTAAACGCAGAGGACGTGTTGAGCTTGTAATGACGGCAGAAATCCAGAAGACTGGAGCAGATCATAAAACAGGTAGACTTCTGAGTAAAATAATAAACCATAAAACAGGGGAATAATAAATAAAGGTGTATTTCTAATAATAGGCTGAATAAAGAAAAGCTTAGGCACTTTTTTCCCTTATTATTTCTTTGGGGTGCTACCAGACAGGAACAAAGCCATTGTTGTCATTTTGTACAGTAAGGTGCTGGCTGGTTGGAGGGGGAGGTCGCATAAATTACACCGAGATTATTGTCCTAAATTTCTGCCGTGTCATAATTATGGAGAGGCCTTCTTTGGGCAAACCAGCCGTAAGCCGGTCTTGGTAGACATGTCTCACAGTGTGATGTACAGCCATCGCTTTGGTTAACAACCCAAAATTTCACCACATTTGTCAACTTTTGTCTGGGACAGACCAAGAATCGCACAGTGCCCAGGCGTCGTAACTATGTGAAACTTGTCCTTAGCGATGGCCATCGCTACTCGGGTGAGAACCATCTCCTCACTCTCTACATCCTGCTGTTAAACAGATTAGATATGCATCTGGACTCGGGAGTGGCAACAGAAAAAACGAAAGGACCAAAGATAGAGATAACGCCGTTAGACTTCATGAACTGCATCCTTCATTATTGTACGCAGTCTGTTCCAGGAGGTACACATGACACAGAGGCTGTGTGAGTAATGGGTGGCGTGATTGACGGTGGCGTTGCTCACAATCATCCCCTCCTTTACACCCTACTTCAATCAGTATCTGTCGAGTTCTCTGTCCAATGTCCTCAGGGAGAATCGGGTAATCTTAGCATTTCTATCAGTGGCCACCTCGCTGTTCAATATCCTGTTCAAGGGAGACAATCATGACAATGGAAAGTACAAATCAAACACTGCTTATCAACTGAAGATGGACAATCAGATTTCTCAAAACTGTAAGTAAAACCACTTTGACCGATCCTGTAGCTTTGTGTTATTTCTGGACATCAAATTACACCTTTAGTCCAATTCAAACAACATACAAACTTACAGCGCCTCATTCAAAACCTCGCTGTGATTCTGAGCAGACACGCAACTCTGGAACTGTAAGAACAGCGTTACAGCGAGGGGGAGGGGAATGTGGCTGCATGAGGAGCAGAAATCTGTTGGGTAATATACAAAGATCTGAACAAATGATTACCGTCATTACAGAAAGCCTTTCTAGTCGGTCTGGACGGTCCACTAGAGTCAGAGGAAAATCATCTACAACAGCAGCAACACATGTCTGGCATGCAGAGTCACATGGTGTTAAACTTGCATCAACACCTATACACTTTCTACTACAGGCGTTTCCATTTTACAGCTACCAATGAATTGTATTGTCCAATCACATACAGGCCTCAGCGCTTCCACACACAGTCTGAGACCATTTCCAGTCCAGCACCACAATAACTTGTGTTACGCAGTGACGGCGTGTCCTGCTGGGAGTTTCTGTTAATTAGGTTCACTCAGGTTTCTGTAAGTTGCACTCTTATCTTTGTCTGTTCAGCCACGGTGGCTATCACTGCTCATGAGAACTGCTCGGTCCGCCTCCTATATATTTCCAACAAACTGAAGAACTGAAGAAAAGCTGGCCAATGTTGGATAGTCAGTTTTGGAAAATTATAGAACTTGTATAAAAACAGCAAGCACAAAACCTTTGATGAAATGGGTATAGGCTGAATAACAGCTGTGTAACAGAGAGGTAAAACAGAACATGAACATGTCACAGGTTATTACTTAAACAAGTGTTCTTGGGGAACTAAGCCTGCTGGTGTAAGTTGAAGGTTAAGTAAATTTAAAACTAAGTAGGGCAGCAGTGCATCTTCTCACTGGTGTCGGACAAACACTGAGAAAACACTAAGACCTCCCTGTCCCTTCTGACTGCATCTCCATCGTCAGGTGGCATTGTGTCTCTTGTGTTACAAGGTGCAGTCCTCACAGACAACCACAACATTAACGCAGGCGTAGCACCGTCATTAGGTACAACACTCAGGCCATTTAACACGATGAAGCTTGCCGTAAGTCAAGGCCCATTAGTCCTGAGCGATGACATCACTCGCGTCTGGTCCTGAGTTATGGTGTCGTGGTCTCGAGCTAGACTTTAAGTGAGGGATAAACTCGCCTGAGGATAAGTCAATGTGGCCCGGCCTGGTTTCAATGATCCCTCTGCACTGTTTTCTGTGGCCTTGTCTGATATTCCCCTCCTGCCTCAGCTGAAGCACAAAGTGCAGCATCACAGTTAAGGCTGATGGATTGACTGGCTCCACAATGTGCATATAGATACAGGCTGATCAATAAATAGCACATAATTAGTGAAGAATTCGGCCGAGGACACGCAGTATGACATCGTAAGACATCTGATCTTACGGTTGGTTATATTTAATACAGAGTGCAGATGTTAACACGATATACCAGCAGCCTACACGCCAGAGACACACACCACCCAAAGCTGTGAGCTAGCACTTGTCCTCGCGCTGTGGAGCTGGAAAAGGAGAAGATGTCAAAAAGAAACAAAAGGAGTGTGCATGTACATTTTGTCACCTGAGTCAAGTGGAGGCATTCATTCATATTCATCTACATATTGACAATCATTTTCAGACTTTCCATGTTGAGCAGCTGATTTTAATAAGACTACTCTCATTCAGTACCGATTCTGTTGACCTACCCAGTGCCACGAGGAACAATTAATACTGAAAAATTATACAACATCTTTGAATTAAACAGGTCTGAAACAATGGGCAAAGATCACAAAAGGTTCATTTTCAAATTTCAATATCTTATTAAAATCAGACTTTTTTTGATAATTGCTGTAAACAGGTGTTGCAACAACAGGTTGTCTTTTGATATTTAGTGCAGTTGTCATGTCTAGCTTATGTTATCTTAGATTAGCTTAGCATAATGACTGGAAGTAGGGGAAACAACTAGCATGGCTCTGTCCAAACTACAGTTTAAAAATATCATTTAGCTATTTAACCCTTGTGCCCTTCTCGGGCATTTTTGTACATTTTCCTCAACTTTGTTTTTGATTTGGTGATCATTTTGGCTGTGTTACAGCTTGTGGCATGAATTTTTGCAAGAACTTTTCTTTTTAGTTACATTTTTGAAATCCAATGTCTTTTACTCTTACATGTCTTTTATACTCTCTTGATGCACTTTGCACCCTCTGGACACCTTTGTGGCAAAAATGTACACGCACAAACAAACTGCTATTAAATCATCATACGTACATATGTTTTCTGCTGTTTTCCATAAATCTCTCTTCTTTTTTAAAAAATCACTCTTGGGGCCCCCTGGTAATCACATAATCACTCCATAATATTAACTGACAAAAATACAAGAATTTCATGCATCGGCCTACGATGGGAAAACGTTTGAATGCAGTAAAAATGTCAAATATCACTATTTTTCTTCAAAATGAAATCCTGACATTACAGAATGCATGGTATTATACTGTAATAGCAGTGAGATAAAAGGTGTGGTTTTAATGGAAGTCAATGAGGCATTTTTGGCAACGAAGGTGTCCAGAGGGAGTACATTTGAGGAGGGCACAAGGGTTAACAGTTTATGAGCTAAGCTAATCCCCTGCTGGTTTTAGCTTCATATTTAGCATATAGACATGGGAGAGGTATAGATGCTCTAAGCGAACTTCAGCAAGAACGCAAATTTCGGAAGTATTCCTTTAAGAACATACTTTTTATGATTCCTGTTGTACAAAAAGACTTGCAATTTCTATATCCCAACAGCATTTCCCTTAAGATAAAGAAGCTATTTTTCACCTTTAACAGCTTCCACTGTTAGCACTTGTGAAAAATAAAATGTTTCATGGCGGTGTTTGATAGGCGAAGAGCGCTCTCTCCTTGTTACACCTATACACTCTGCAAACTTCCTATGTGCAAGCTGTGGCTCAGAGGTCGACTGAGTCGTCCACTAATGGCAGGGTTGGTGGATCCTCCAGTCCATGTGTCAATGTGACCTTGAGCAAGACACCAAACCCAAAATTGGCTCCCGATGGTCAGACCAAGCACATTGTACCTTGCATTGTTGCTCGGTGCCACTGGTACGCGGGTATGTGTGTAAATGGTTGAATGAGAGGCAGATTGTAAAGCAGTGAGCACTTTAGATAAAAGTGCTATATAAATGCCGTCCATTTAAAGAAGTGGCTCGTAAAGAAATCCACCAAATGGAACCCAGAGGCACAAAAATAGAATTTAGGAGACTACCAATTTGTTGGCAGTGGTTTAGTTTGTTAAAGGGTAAATGCTGCCTTATTTTTACATATTTTGGGGTGTAAATGACAAAAGGTTTTGGAATTGGGCTGCAACGTAATCCTTGGGGGAGAAAACGTCCACTAAAAGTGCTCGTTGTTAACATGATTATTAGATTTTTTGCTGAGAGTTAGATGAAAGCATTGATACCACTGTCCTGCCTGTCAGGCAGATTCAGGAGGAGATTAGCCTAGCTTAGCACACAGACGGGTCTTCGCTCAACTTGGCTGAAGTATTTCGAGAAATAGTTCCAGCATGTAACTTCCTGTATAACCACCACGGGTCATTATTACATTTCTGATTATGTACGGACTAAACAAACAAGGTACACGTGTTAATTGGTGAACTTTAGAGGTGCTGGAAGGCATATTTCTTTCAACTATGATGGAGCCTGGCTAGCTGATTTCCCCCAGCTGACAGTCTTTATGCTGAGCTAAGCTCACCTTCACAGACATGGGAGTTGTAATCTTCTGATCCAACTCTCAGAAAAATGGCATGTATAAGTGTATTTCCCAAAATGTAAAACGATTCCTTTAAAACGGGTAATATCACCGGCTGATAGTCAAATGTTCCACGTATCACAAAATGACAGCTGCTGTACGGACTGTACCTGTACTCAGTTGCATCTAACAAGGCAATTTATCACCAATGGTACAATGTGGCAGCACTAAACCTTATATAAGACCATATGTGGTGACTAACATATACAAGTGAACATTTTCTGAAAGCATAAGTTGTGCCCAAAATAATCCAGATTTCACAGTTTAATTATCAAAGATGGCAGAACTTTGTCATCTTCCAGCACACAGGAGCACAGACTGAAAACAACTGGCTTCATGTAAGGTTCATCAGTATATTAACACAACATTATTAAAGTGATTTCATTAATGTGTTAGAGTGGCAGGTAGCATCAAATTTGTAGTAAAAACTGCACCCCATAATGTCACCATGATGACTCAATTCAGAGCTGCTGTTTTAGATAGAGCCATGTCTTATCTCCTTAATTCAGGGCCCCAATAATTGCTCAGCTAATTAAAACATTGAAACTGTATCGCTCTAATGAGCTCATGAGGAGAGTGGCACTGGGGCCGAGATAAATATACAGCAATGTATGTATTTTTTTTCCCCACTCATCACACACACAGTAAGGTCTCCGTGGTGCAGGAGCAGGTCCATACTTATCGCTCATTAATATTTATCAGCCCACAGAATCTGTGGTGAAGAGGTTCAGCCTGACGAAGAGAAGAGGTCGGGAGCGAGACAGGAAAGAAAGGAGGCTGAGCATGAACAGCGAGAGAGACTGGAGAAGCTTCGAGGGAGGGAGACGGTCACACTTTCTCTCCTTTTATTTTTAAAAACCAGAAATAAGAATTATAAGAGAGGAAATCCGACAGTTGATGTGAGGAAGCCAGAAGCTAGGAGAGAAATGGAGGTGTAGAGACCTTGAGACCTCTATCCTATTACTGGTGAATCCTAAATAAGGCAGCCAGAATCCCTGTCACAGAGGCTGCTCCATGCACAGCACATTAACACTCATTTCTGCAACCAACATGTGCGTTCAGCTTCAGCTGAACAGCTAAAAGATGGTATGACAATTTTACTACAAGCCACTTTAAGACAAATAAATAAAAGGAAAAGCATTTGTCTACATAAGGAAGATACACACAGATGCACCTGACTAATCATTGCAGTGTAATATAACAGTCAGTTTGTGTTTAAAATGTTGATTCAGTTTTATGCTTTTCATGGCTATATACTCTGTGGTGCAGTTGAATTCTACTGCATAACACTGAGAGGTGTTTCTAATATTCTGTCCACAACATTAATATCTACGAGGGTATATTTATGGCTCAGCCAATAATCTGTGAATTCATGTCCCCATATCAATGACTATATAAGCATTTGCAACCAAGCCACTAGATTTTCATTTTGTCTAAACAAAATACTACACAAGTACATTCAATACGTGTCTGGGGCTTTGTGGTGATGGATAAGTGAGTCATTTGTCGAGATGAGCAATACTCACCTTAAGATGGGTTAAAATAGGATTTAATGTAAATCCGTAATCAGTTAAGGAGACTAACCTGTGTTGTACTTTTGACCCATTTAGAATTACAGCCTTTATATCTAATAAACCCCTGCATTACAAACGCCAGTCTGCGTCCACTCACCGTCGTTGAGGTCCTGGAGCAGGCTCTCCTGACCAGAGAAGTCCAGCTTGACGTTGAAGCTGACGGTCAGAGTCACAGCCTGGCCAGGCTTTAGAGGCAGGTGAGACAAAGCCTCCTGTAGCTCCCAGCTCAGAAACTCCCCCAACACTTTCTCTGCACACATGAAACGGAGAGAAAAGGCACATTAACAACAAACTAAATCAAATTTAAAGAAAGACTTGGAAACAATGAACAACAAGGCATTTGTGAGCGTGACGATACCTGCTGGCAGGTTTTCTTTAACATTTTTAGATGAAAATGTTTTTGGAGAATACAAAACTTCACTTAGAGTTGCTGGTTAGCGCCTGTGTAGTTTGTGCAAGACAAGGTGGGAAGAAAAAAAAGAGGCTGGCATCTCATTGTACCTGCTGCAGGTTGCACATCACTAAGGAAACCAGTGCTACTATGATGTCTCTTTTGCAATAAGATTTCCACAGCAACAAATCTGCTGATTGGCCTCACACCAACGAGTCCTTTGGCTGCTCATCACTACACCTGACTCCCTCATTTATGCCTCCATCCCCTTCTGCCGGAGACGAATGACTCAGCTGCATCCACTTCAGTCAGGAGCGTCAAATGAATGATACATCACCTGAATAAAGCATGTGCTCCGTCTATGCAGGTGAGCCGTTCCTGCTCATACGGAACGCAGGAACAGCAAGCAGGCTGATTTTAGCAGAGGCGCCGCAAAAGGGGAGACGCAAGCTGACTGTAAGAACAACAGTTTACAAGCCCCTGCTTGATTCATAACCAAAGCCTTTAAAATCCTCTGAGAAGATGTGAATGTAAGCAGCATTAAATAAAGATTTTGTGAATGACGCTCTACTTTAAATATTCATAAACTCAGAGCTCCGAGCAGCGAATTAAACGGGAGAAAAAGAGAAGGGCGGCAGAGAGTGAGGCAATGGGGAAATGATTTAAAAGAAATGGGATTGGAAAAGATAAAAACAAGCCATTCGCTCGAATATGCAACACCGGGCCTTGTGCTTCAACAGGTACACAGCCAGGGTTGCGGATGGCGTTATTATCTTCGCACTACTAAACTATGAGATGGCAGCCACAGTGAATGCTGAGAAATCTCCCGTGCCTTGTTTAAAGCATTAACCAGAGACATTCCTAATCTTGAAAATACAATATGGAGATCACGTCGGTGCTACTTCTGAGCAGATATGAAACAACCTCTAATGGAACATTTGGCCTGGGGTTTTCACAATCTCATCCTGTCTGACTGCGACTCCTCGGCTTTGCTTTTCTTCCTCGATAATCCATCTGTTACACAAATGAAGTGATGGGGCGTACATATAACACCAGGCACCGGTCAGGACACGTCAGGACTATTCTGGGAAATTGCACGAGGTGTTGTTTAACTGTTAATCACCACAATTCCACAAATAAACACTCATTAAAGATGTAGGAGCCACCAAACATCCAATTCCTCATCGTGTCAAAAAGTAATTAAGGAACAAAGTGCTCCGGGTGCATCAAACTGAAGCAATCAATGCAGTGTCAACAGAAGGTAGAGAAACATCTGACCTCTACACACATATCACCTGAAGACAAGATATATATATTACAAAACACTGCGACAGATACTTTTCATAGCAAAAGCCAGTGATGGTATTTGTTTCTTTGTGTTCTTCTGTAGTGGAGAAGAAGTTCAACATTAACCTAATGACAGAAAAAGCCACTATGTCACACAACGAAAGGTCGAACGTTTAATGAGATATTGCCGAGTTTGGTAAAGTACAGGCAAATAGCAAAATCACTATCACAAGTCACCACCGAGAGGGGATGTGTGAGGAAAAGGTCAGCGTGAGCGACGCCGCTGATAAACACCGGGCTGAAGTTGGCTTGTGATCGACCAGCTGGACACACGTTCACTCATTAGTCCACCAGCACTGCACAGCAACGTTCAGTATGACTTTACATAACATGCAGAAACCTCTTTTAAATCACTTCTTAAAACCCATTTTTATAGACTTGCTTTCTGGGATGTCGTCTTTATATCGTCTTTTATGGAATTTGTTGGTTTGAAATCTTTTGTTTCTATCTATTAACCTTTTAACTTTATCTTGCTTTTGTTTGCTTTATTTTGTTTATCTTTTACTGCTTTCTGTTTTAATGCTTTCTCAGTTTCCTGTTTTTTGCTTTTGCTTGTCAAAGCACTTTGTAAATTCTGTTTTTAAAGGTGCTATAGAAATAAAGTTATTATTATTATTATTATTATATTCCAATGCTTCTAAAAGTCTCACTTTCTACAATATCTGAGTAACTACGGCAGGGATAGATGCTAATATTTTTAAGGACTGGCCCCACGGGCCTCCAAGCCCGGGCAAAGTTTTATTAAATCTAACACAAAGAATGAGTTTTTGTGGTGAACCTACAGAGTTTTGTGAATCTGGCCCACAATCACTAGCTCTCCAGTAGTTAAAGGGTTAAGGCCGCGGTGGAAACCTCGCCAACACAGAACACCTCAAGAACGCCGTGCAAATAAATGTGAAGAGGAGAGTTAACTCAGTTTTAGCTGCCCACATTCAGAGAAAGCACCTTTAAATAATGCCATTTTAAGTAGATGATTCCTCTTCATTAATGGAAGGAGGCGTAAAACACCAGTAAAAATTAGATTGACCAGATTAAAAATACATTTTCATTAAAATGTGGTAATTTCCTCAAGGACTAGATTTATTTAAAGCACTCTACTTGAAACTGCAGTGGTCTCAGAAGTTAAGGCAACAAAAAAAAAAAAAAGATGAAGTTACACAGAGAAAAGAACTGGATGATCAATTGCACTGCAATGCAATTAGCAGGTTGGAAGGGATCGTGCAGCGCCGGGCTTTTCCTCCTCTGAGACAGTTTGTGAGCTTTGGCTGAACTGTCACTTTCTGACTCATTTACAAAAAGACTCCATCAAGAAGAGGGGGGGGACACTTAAAGTCATGTAATTCAATATGATGAAAACCTTTTGTGCTTCCTAACAGCGACGTGAAACACACAAGCTGCAGTAGGGCTGCAGTGCAGAAAGTAGTCTTCAGCCTCTGCAATAAACTGGGAACAATACTCTGCAAATACGGGTTCTTTCAAATATGCAAATATGCAAATATGCTCATCTGCGAGCAGCTTCCCAGAGGTCACTGTGGTTAGCACAATGCACAACACTCTGCTATAAACACTGCTTCTATCCAGACTATAAAGTCAAATAAAACAAAACTCTTTCTAAACATAAATAAGGCTCAACAGCATAGCTCTGCATCCCACCTGACTCCCAAAACAAGACTAGAAAAACAACTTACCGACGGATTTGACGCACCAAGATGACAACTGCATAAAGACTTAAATACAACTTTAGACGAGACAATGAGAACCCTTGCAAGATAACAAGAGCTTTTCTTCTCCTCTTCCTCCTACCCAATTCACAATCTTTCCAAACAAACACACCCTCACCACTGTTGTCTCGCCCTTGAGTTGCTGCAAAGTGGACTGTTTACCCGTCTTTAACGTACTGCTAAATAAAAAATAAGATTTACTTAAAATCCAACTGAAATCACATTTAGTCATCCCTCTTTGTGCATCAAAAATGATGTCAACGTGTTTGTATTGAGCGTTTTTTATTGTTTAAAAGGAAGAAAGAATAGGTCTTTGTGGAAATAGCACCGATGCACCTTTTGGTCTCAGCGGCTGGAGGGGCGTCTGTGTTTGATTGACAGCTGCTGGCAGGCTGAGCTCCAGTAAACACCGGCATCTAACCCGACCAAAGTGAGATTTGCGGGTACGTTTACATGCTGTTTAACGTGCTGCAGCGGAGCAGCTAATTAGCTATCTAGCCTTCAAATTGACATTAGCGGTGCACTTTTCCCCGGTGAATGATTGTATGGTCGCGCCTTCAACAAGCTCTAACTATCACAGAATGCTGATGCTGCTGCTTCACGCAATTATTTTTCCATATATCAGTATTAGGACAGTTTAAAGCAAAGGAGAAAACAGGACGGGGGATTGAGAGAGCAGATATGTATCCTGTTGCAGACAAAAAGAAATTATTGTAAATATTCCCAAATCACTATCATGTAAGACTTACTGGCATTATTAAAATAACATCACCTCACAACCTTAGCCCTTTAGCTAAGTAGACAGAAAAGGTCAATTAGAAGATCTAGATTTTACTCGTAACTGATCAAATACATTTGTACACCATCACTTACCACTCAGCTGCTGCAGCCTTAAGAACAACAAATCTGTGTCTATAACATATACACATAGAACTTCAACTAAGGGGATTTTCTGAACACAACAAAGTTACTGGTAGTATAAGGTTTAGTATTCCAGTCTGGTGTAAATAAAGCATGCCACTCCATCTGCAGCAACTACTAAAAAAAAACTGGAGCTAAACTTTGGAAAAAGTCAAAATAACAGTCGTGCCTGATTCCAGGGGAAGAAGTGATATTTTACAACTGCTTGTGATCTCTTGAGGGGTAAACTAATACATCTTAATGAGGCATGGGACAGAGGTGAACTAAATATTATGCAAATTGTGAGATTGCAATGCAACATCTCAAGTCATTGGCTGAGGGGGGAGCTTATGTTCTATTAAACAACAGGTTCCATCTATGCAAACAAATAGTGAAATGTTAATTTCTTTAATAATCTGTATGGTCAGAGTGCATCCTGGATATGTTATCACTCAGTGGTTCAACATCAAACCCTTTGGGAACAAAGCAAAACCCACATTAAATGTATAAAATGCCTCCTGTGACACAGTCCAGACGGAAGCTGATCTGACATTAAATTGGCCTTCAAAAGGTCTCCCAGCTCAGATGTGCTATACGTAACTGCTTACAGGGTTTGTTTCTTTGTACGGTAATGATGCCTGCTGCAAGAACACACCCAAAGGAAAGGGCAGTGAGGAGATGGCAAGAAAAAAGGGAATCTTGACCGCGGCCACTGCGCCACAATTAGATGAAATAACGCAGATTGTGTAAAACTATTTAGAGTGAGAGTGAAAATGGGCAGAGACAACTTGAGAGACTGGTAATGTGGATTACCGGTTGTGTTCTTCCCTGCACAGATACAACAGACGAGATAGCGAGACAACAGCAGTGATTTGAAATGTGTCAATGCTTAAGCAAACGAACACGCTGCATCCTGTTCACATTTCCATGTTACATGATAATTATGAAGCTAAACGTACGTCAGTAACAATTGTATTTGGGTATTGTTGGAAAAATAATGCTTGCTTGTGTAAAAACCTTAGTGACCGTGAAGAACACATGGTGTAACAGTTAAGAGCACAGGAGGTTCTGGATGCAGATGTATTATCTGTATCTGTATGTTTACACTCTATAAGATTCTAACAGGTATTTTCAACACTGCTTTGTATGTGTATAAGAGGCAGTGTGGTAAACACTGACTGTAAAGGTGGAGATAGCTGGAATACTGATAACATTATCGTAGTTTCCAGACGCTGCTGCTACGTTCCCTCAAGGACAAGAACAGCAGGGGGGGAAATACATTTTGATGTTAGAGTTTCAATACATATATATAACTAATACACTAAGCTGCTAATGTGATAGTGAAATGGTGATTTATTTTGAATGGGGTCACTGTATTGTATTCTAATCGCTTGGCGTGGATTTAAACATTAACAGTCAATTCTTTCAGTTGGATAGGATAAGGCTGGAATTATTTGATATCAATAATAGATATTATAATATATACAATAACACAAGTCCGTTGATATATGCACCCACAAGAAAGTACAGTACAGAAAGTTGGCCTTTCTTTGAGCAGACATTTTTTATTTAAATAATATTTTGCTAGTTTCAGCCTTTATTCAAAGTGTAACTCCACCCTCAAACTCAGCTAGAAGCCTCTTTTCCAGGAAAAAAAATCTGTAGGAGGCGTGGCCTCGTGGTTACTTAGTGTGCGAGTCAGGAGACATGGAGGAGACTGACTGACACTGATTAGAGTCTTCTTATATATACACTGTACGTTTCATGACGTAGACAGGTCCCAGCCTGTTGACTCTCCGTCAGCATCTGCCTCACAGTTTCAGGGCCGATTGTTAAACAGTAGAGGCGTGTTGAGACATTTTCAACATTTTCAATATTAACAGCAGCACTGATGTGCTTCATCGCAGTACAGTTGTATCATTTAGTTTACAGCTCAAACAACACGCCAAGTGTGCAGCACCTCTTTTTTGGTAACCGAAAAAAAGGGTTTTGTAGAAATACATGTTTTTATGGTGTCAATAAGAACTGTTTCAGTATATGTACCAGATTAGTAAAAGACAACATAACTTATCACTGATATTTGCTCTGAAATATGTAACTAACATAATGGGACACAGTGCAATGGAGGCAGACTTAGCGAATAAATCACGATGTACATGAAGCATGTGACTTAAATGTCACTCGTCAATGAAGAGACGAAGAAAAACACAACATCAGGCCTGTGTGGATCGATGAGGAGGACGGGAACCTTCCTCAAATTAATACATGAAACAAACAGAAATACCATATTTCCATTATGTTTGTTACTTGGTTGAACTGGCGCTCTTCTAATCACGTCTTCTTGTTGCGCCCTCTTCCTTCGCAATGGTTTAATGGCAGCTGACTGGAGAAGTGTTTCTCTCGATGTGCCCAAATCCTAACATTCGTATTGCAGTAGTGTTCGGAAAAATGCACTTGTATGGAAACTTGTTCTTTAGATTAGGGGTAGCGGTGAGCTTTGAAGAAGCCAAAGAGAGGACCAGCAGAGCTAAAGGAGTGCAATTAAACAGATGACCAACTTTCTTCCAACCTCCTCTTTTTTGGGCTAAATGGGCTTCAACAAAGTAAAAAAAAAAGCATTAAATGTTCAGTGCTGAGGCTTCAAAGAAGTAGTGGTGCTACTGGTCACTCCCTGCTCTAAACAGAGAATGACATGAGGAGGACACGAAGACGGAAGTGAAGAAGTTACTCCCTGCAACTGGAGAAGATAAGGAGTTGAAGGAGAGGACAGCTTGGAGGGAATGATGAAGAGATAAAGCAGAAAACAAAGAGAAGAAACTTGAAAACAAGCGTGAAGACGATGAATCCTTCAGGAGACGTTTGAACAACAAAGTGACGGAAGAAGCGCTTTTCCCTGGTAGTTTCTCTTTTGGCCAGTTTTATCTGCTACATCTGAAAACCACCATTTGTCCACTTCTGAACAGTTTGACCTTTGACTGGTTCTGCAGCTTTCAGGAACAAGGGGGGAAAGGAAAGGTACAGAAATGTAGTTTTATTGGTTTATTATTGGGTTTTAACAACTTATTCACTTTTATTCAACTTATTTTGTTTTACATGTCAACAGAATTTTAAACATTGATTGGTTGTTGAATTTTAACCCTTGCGTACAGTATTAACATTTTATATACACTGCCCAGCCAAAAAAAAGTCACCAACTGGATTTAACTAAGCAAATAGGTAAGAAAACCACTTATCAGTGAGGCTCATCGGAAAAAAGGGCTTCAGAGAGTATAAAGATTAGACTCTGGAGCAATGGAACAAGGTCATGTGGTCATGTGGTCTGATGAGTCCAGATTGACCCAGTTCCAGAGTGACGGACATATTCCAAGATGACAATGCCAGGATTCATCAGGCTCAAACTGTGAACGAGTGGTTCAGGGAGCAGGAGACATCATTTTCACACATGGATCGGCCTCCACAGAGTCCAGACCTTAACCCCATTGAGAATCTTTGGGATGTGCTGGAGGAGACTTTGCACAGTGGTCCGACTCTCCCATCATCAATACAAGATCTTGGTGAAAAATTAATGCAACTGTGGACAGAAATAAATATTGGGACATCCCAGAA
>JAVQJF010040150.1:0-18700 GCA_036023855.1 Gadopsis marmoratus | reverse complement strand
GTGTGTGTGTGTGTGTGTGTGTGTGTGTGTGTGTGTGTGTGTGTGTGTGTGTGTGTGTGTGTGTGTGTGTGTGTGTAGAGGAGGCTGGCCTCTGTGCTCAGTGCCCTGCTGTACCTGTCTCTCATGGAGGTGGACAAACACTCCCAGAGCAGGCGGCCAAGCAGCGGAGCGCTGTGAAGCAACAGGGGTAGCTATCCTCCCATCTGACCACTCTCTGCTTCTCCTTCCTCTTTTGTTTTCCACCAACATCCCATCTGGTGTGGTATCCTGAAGATTTCTGCTTCGTTTCAGTCTCACTTCCCTCTCTCTCTCTGGCTGTCTGTGGTTTTGTAGGGATTCTTTAACCTTGAATGACAAGTTTTTGTGACTGCAGACTGTGCAAAGAATATTATTTAGCAGTTGTGTCTATGAATTTGAAGGCAGGCTTGAATAGTATTTGAATGCCTTAGCTGCTGCAATGTTATCTATTGGGTGTGTGTTATGTGATTGGATTGTGTGGAAGCGTTGACCCTGTTGTTAGGGGCTGCTGTAAATGCTATGAGTCAGTCGCCTCCATGTATCCACATGTGTGTGTGCATACAACTGCTAAGATGGCGGCATCCTTAGGCCTGTTTTCTTCAGTACACTGGATCAGCGTCACTCAGGATAGAACAGAAAACTAAGAGACGCATTGTTCCTTGCTGTTGAACACACTTTTTTCTTTGCTCCATAATCTGCAGCAAATTGGGAGCCAAAGAGTGGTTTGGCTCCTGAGCAAGATCTGCAAATGCTCATGAGAAGAACACATAGCACTGTTGATGTAAAGACAGGTCAGTGATATACAGAATCAAATGTTCTTCCTCTTTCTAGCTATGCGGAACTGTGCTTTATTAATGTCATGCCTCACTTGCTTATTTGAGGGAAAAGATGGAATTTGCCAGCAGTAGTCAATCTGTGTTTATGGTTTAATCCGGAGGAAGCCTGTAAAAGCCCTTTTGTGTGCTCATAAAACAATTCAGTTCCCAATAACGTCCCGTTGGTACGTAGAGAATCAGGTGCTTCTATCAATCATAAACACAGTGTAATGGGCAATCTCCACAGCAATAACTGGAACACTTTAACCCGGCAGGTTGGCACCATTAGCCAATCAAAACCTTGCTTTTTATCTTCCTTTGCAGTGTGCAGGCCAGCTAACTCCTCTCTCCTGTTATGTGCTGCTCTGAGTTCATAACCTTTGACCATGTGAACTCTGTGTCTGAGCTCTGCATGTCTACACAGATTTGCCTAAATTAACTGTTAGCTGTTAGCTGTTGCTCTTGTGCTGTACCAACAAAGAGGTCAAATCAGGATAGAATAATCATACATAAGTTGTCATAATTCTAGTTTCTTAATAACTGAGGCGTCATCTGTAAATCCTTATGCCCTCTATGTGTATAGGCTGGGATTTGTGTTTGTCACGGTTAATCATCTACCTGTTGCTGCCTCAGTTTTCTTGCTCTCTCTCACACACACACACACACACACACACACACACACACACTGGTGTACATGCACACACATGACTGCATGCACCTATGTATAAGGTCAGAGATTTCTAAAAGGTATAGATCTTCAAGCAAATTATTGTTTTTTGTATCTTGGTATTATTTTCTCCCTTTCCTCTTTCATGTTGCATTACTTCACTACTTTCTTTGCTGCCTCTTGTTATCTTTGTTTTTCTGTTAACACACTTTTTCCAGATACACTTAGTAGCCAAATGATCCCACATACACACTCACTATTCTCAATTTTCATAATATTATGCAAAGGAAAGACGATTAGAACAGACCACCTGAGTTTTGCTTCACTTCTAACACACTGAGTGCTGCGATTTCCAGAGTCTCCCCGAAGAAAGGAAAACCTCAGCACAATAGTTGTCAGCAATGAGGAAGTTAGGAATATCTCCAAGTGGTGAAAAGCAGGATCTAGGTTACCCCATGCAAAGACTAAACACTGAATATATTGTATTTTTGAGCCACACAAAATATCCAGAAGAGTTTTTTTTAAAAGAGTGTCAGCCTCATAGTTTCACATAGCTTCTTTTTTTATCACCAAGCAGAACTCCCAAAGTGAATATTGTCCTCCCTTTGTCATCAGCGTGTCAAGATAAGGCTGATAAGAGACGGAGTCATGTTAGCACTTCACACAATAGAAGGTAGAGAGGTAGGGCACCACAAGCTGTGGAAGCAGAGGCAAAGCAACACAGACATAAGTAACAAAAAGGCCGTTTTAATGTAGCAGAGTATTGGGTAAACCTTGAGTGATGTGTTTTATTTTTTATTTAATTTTTTTGCACAACAAAGGGAACTGCATTCTCGCTGAGCGGAATCAGAATGTGTCTATAAATACTCGCTGTCCCCATAATGTTTTTATATAATCTAATGTCATCCTGACCCATGTCAACATGCAGCGACCAACTAAACTGGCTAAAGATAGAAGGAGGAAACAACATCCTGTCTTTCCCCACTCTTGGCCCTTGTTTTGACCTTATTATCTTCTGCACACATCAATACGTGAATGAATTAATAGTTTACTTCAACCAGAAATATAATTTTAAAATTTGTATGCCGTGTCCGCTATACATTTTTTACATATAGCATTGAACCTATATCATCTCTTTTTTTATTCTGTCATGCTGACATTTATTTCAGTTTTTGTTCCTCTGTGGATGAGGTGTATGCTAGTTTTCAGGTAATTCTAAGCCCTCCAGCCTTCGGTGAACTAACAAGTGAACAGGTGTGTATGGGAGAGTGGGATATTGGGTCGAGTCAAATGAGTGTGTGCGTTACCATGGTTGCTTGGCTTAGTAGTGCTTTACCTTTGTGGACTGCCTCACCATCAAAGTCGGGGCAATCTTGTGACGCACACAAATGCACACACACTGCCCGCCTAACTAGCAACAGGTTTTTATTTCGCCTGTTTGCATACATGACGTTTAGTCAGACAAAAAGTATTTTGCTTTGTAGTCTGCTGTGATTGGTTGTATGCAGCGTGCGGATTTAAAATGCTGTGGATTTTTCCGTCCTAAATGCTGCCAGTGTTAGAAAATAACAGAGTAAGAGGTTTACGCTTGGGAAACTGATTTCTGATTGTTCTCTGTTCCTTTTATAGGGCTGCAGCCCTATAGAGGGCGCACACATAGAAACACACACACACACACACACACACAGAGTTAAAGCTGCACCCAAACACTGTATAACATTCATGATAAAGAGGGTGAAAGTCCATCACCCTCTTGTGGTGAATGTGTGTGTGCAACAGGTTCATGTGTAAAATAGCGCAGCCTTTTGTCACAGTATGCAGCCAGTTTTACTTTTACACAAAGCTTAACTCCAACTTGTCTAACTTACTTCTGACACACACACACACACACACACACACACACAATGAGCATGTGATCTATTCGTACTCATTGAACCTTGAGCTGGAGGTTTCAGGGTTTATTGCCCTTCATTCTCTCTGATAAGGGTCAAAGGTCAGCAAGGGATCTGAGGAACTCAACATAACAAGGTTGTAAAACCACTGATAGGGGAAAGCGCCCTAGGGATTTATAGATGATATACTGTATTTTCACCGCTCTGTCCAAGTCACATAATGTGCTTTGGTTAGTTTGTTAGGTGGGTAAAACTGCATGTGTTTATGCCTGCAAATTGAGAATAATTTTGTTTCAATAAGCAGCCATATTATGGGTTTTTTGTTGGTATACACATTTTAAGTGGTGGCTTCTGAGCATTAACCTGTTTTTCCTTATTGATCTTTATTCCTGTGTTTCCTGTTCTCTCTTAGACAGCAGTTGAAGTTGATATGATTTAATGTACCAGCAATTTAATAAACCTGTCTCTCTTTGCTCTCCTCAGGCCCCAGATCGGATTGGATGGTTTTGTCAGAATGACAGCCGAAGATCCTGCTTCCTCCTCGACCATGAGCAATAACACTGCCCCCTCAAATCCCTCTGGTGCCTCTCAACACTCTCTTCATGGACAGATCAACATCCCTGAGGGAGTTGCAGGTGCTCCCAATGAGGCTGCGCTGGTCACCCTGATGGAGCGCACTGGCTACACTATGGTCCAGGAAAACGGTCAGCGTAAATATGGCCCTCCTCCTGGCTGGAATGGTGCATCTCCACCACGGGGATGTGAAATCTTTGTGGGAAAGATCCCACGGGACGTTTATGAGGATGAGCTCGTCCCAGTGTTTGAGTCCGTAGGACGCATCTATGAGATGCGGCTGATGATGGACTTTGATGGGAAGAACCGAGGGTACGCATTTGTGATGTACACAGAGAAACATGAGGCCAAGCGAGCTGTACGCGAGCTCAACAACTATGAGGTGCGGCCTGGACGGCTGCTGGGGGTCTGCTCCTCTGTGGACAACTGCCGTCTTTTCATTGGTGGAATCCCCAAGACCAAAAAGCGTGAGGAGATCCTGGAGGAGGTCTCCAAGGTGACAGAAGGGGTACTAGATGTGATTGTTTATGCCAGCGCTGCAGACAAGATGAAGAATCGAGGCTTTGCCTTTGTAGAGTATGAGTCACACCGTGCAGCCGCCATGGCTCGCAGGAAGTTGATGCCTGGTCGCATTCAGCTTTGGGGTCACCAGATTGCAGTGGACTGGGCTGAGCCAGAGATTGATGTGGATGAAGACGTCATGGAGACAGTGAAGATCCTCTACGTCAGGAATCTTATGATGGAGACCAGTGAGGAGACTATCAGACAGGTGATGATCAATCTAGAGGTTTCACTGTGCATGCTTTTATTGGGTAAAAACATACCTGACAGGAAGAGGTACTAGAGCCCACCATTCTTAACCAGTCACCCATTTTCTGTCAACCAGGTGTTTAGCCAGTGGAATCCTGGATGTGTTGAACGTGTGAAGAAAATCCGTGACTACGCCTTTGTCCACTTTACCTCCCGGGATGATGCCGTCCTCGCCATGGACCACCTCAATGGCACAGAGGTGGAAGGGTCCTGTATCGAGGTGACGCTTGCCAAGCCGGTTGATAAAGAGCAGTATTCGCGTCAGAAGGCCTCCAAGGGGGCTACTGCCACTCCAGAGGCTACTCCACAGAACTACGTTTACCAGTGTGATCCCTACACATTGGCCTTCTATGGTTATCCCTACAACACCCTCATTGGACCAAACAGGGACTACTTCGTCAAAGGTTAGAATTCATTCATTCTACTTTTGTACCAGTAATGACCAGCTGCAAAAGCCACAGTGTTTCTCTGAAAGCCATCTATTTTTGTAAATGTTGGTGGCAGCAGAAACTCTTTGAGCCAATGCACTGCTAAAGATCTCATAATGACATCCGAAAGATGCTATTGTAGGAACAATGTAAAACGCACCCCATCAATAGGGAGCTATGATTTTTAAATGGTCATGATGACTAAGATAATAATGATGTAATCTTTGATGACTTCAATTTCATTAGACAAAAGTTTTAAAATCTTTAACTTGATGAAGGGTTGTGGCTTAAAATCAGATACTATTTGCTAGACAAAACACAGTGATGGGCCAATGAATGCTAATCCCATTACCTTTGATGACTGATTATATATGGTCTTTGGGTGGTAGCAGGAAAATCTATTTGACTTTCAACAATCAATTGTGTTTTGGTTTTCTCTCCAAAGGATCCCCAATGATACAGAACAATGGTAATCTCTCACATCCTTATTCCTACTTATTCCTTCAATGAATAATGAGCTTTCTTGCCATGTGACAAACTATACGTTTTCTAACACCATCCTTTTCCTGCTGTGCTGTCACCTCCCATTTCATGCTGGGTTATTACAGAGATCACAACAAAGTTAAGGACATTTAGGAATACCATTTGACAGTGTATAACTGCATCTAATTCAAGAGTCAGAACAGTGCTCAGGAAACATGCCAAACTGGAACCAAATAACTCCAAAAGAAACTGAACCTGAAGATATTGCTGAGAACCTCCTAGTAGCAACTGCACTTCATGAGCAGATTCTTGCTACCCCAGTCCTGATATCTTGAGAGGAACTTTCAAAGAACCCATCATAAAATCTTACATTACACAACTTTCAGTAGAAGTTGCCCCTGCTGCCCAAGTCCTAAACCCCAAGCCCTGTCATCATATTACTTTAATTGTATTTTAAGCAGGTACTGTGCGAGGTCGTGGTCGTGCTGCTGCAGGTAACCGTACCCCTGGACCACGGGGGTCGTACCTGGGGGGTTACTCTGCAGGTCGTGGCATCTACAGCCGCTACCATGAGGGCAAGGCCAAGCAGCCCGAAAAGCCCTATGAGCTGATGCCCAGTCTGGAGCTTGCTGCCTCCGTCAACCCCGTTGGCATCAAACCTGGCACAAGTCAGTGAGATAGATATATCGATCCATATCCTTGCCCATCTCGAAAGCCTTTATTTAACCTTCCAGCTTATAATTTTCTGTCTCTCTCTCCTGCATGGTTTGAGGAACATTTTGTAAATCAAGATTATGGTTGTTGCTGGATGGTCAGGTGCAAAAGGACTTCCTTTCTCTTTACACTAAAGAGTAGTGCCACTAAATAGCTGTCCTTTCGAGCATGACCAGAAAGCAACCGCTATGTTTTGTTCCTCATTCTTTCCTTTTTCCTCCTCAGAAATTTGCCTTACCGGGTGTTCAGACCAAAAACAGCACTGTGTTAAAAGAACACAAGGGGCTACCTGGAACCTTTTCAATTGGCCAATGACAGAGACTTTTTGTCGAAGCAAAATACTTTTTTTGACAGATTCTTTATTGGGGGGAGGTTGCTGCTGCATTTTTGGCACCCCCAATTCATGAAACTAAATGAGGAAGCCATGTTTTTCACACAGTGCTGTTGTCTGTCTAAACATGGCCACAATTATGCAGGGACCAGTGTTTCCAACAATCTGCTTTTACACATGCACTCAACTCCAAATTTTTACTGAAAGGTTGTTGACAGTATCTTGTCTTTTTCTTTTAGGTATGGCTGAAAAAATAAATGGATGAAAACAAATACGTATCTCACAAAATATTAGCTTTTCCTATTCACAATATGAAGTTATTTTTGGAAAAGTCAATTAGTTTTGTTCTCTGTAGGAGCATCTGCTTTAGCTTTGGAAGCGTTATGACAGTTTCAGTCAAGAACGGAGTTGAAATGCAAAACTAAACACACAAACTAAAGATTATTTATCTCTTATTTTCTGTCATGTCTTCTCTGCTCTGATCACTTAAAGGATAATACCAGTATTATGTAGGGTTGTAGGCCATCTACTGCTCTATAAATTTAGTCTACACGATCATCATGATTCAAATTTAATTTCTTCTTCCTGGTGCATGTTTCTTCCTTCTTTCCTGACCGTAAGAAGAAAATGCAATTGCATTGATAGAAATGAGGGGAAAAAACCCAAACTCACACAAAGACACAAAACAGAAACTATAACACAAAAAAAGGTTTCACTTTTATCTGGGTGGATCATCTAAATTCTGAATTTCACGAGTGTTTTTATGGTATTATTCTTTAGTCATTCCGTTTATTACTAAACACAAACATTACTAAACCTACCTGATTGTTTTTCATTATAAATTGAATATTAAACTATTTGTTGTTATTATTAATGGTGTGTATTTGGTGATTAGATGTTCATTTGTAAAGTGGACTTACTTGATGCTCCTTCTGGAACGAATTGGCCTCAATCTGGAGCTCGGTCTTGGTCCTGGTCCACGTGGAATCACAGGATCGCCACCCGATTGAAAAGACTTGTGTCCATATGAAACAATGACTGACGGTGTGTTCGCGCTTGTGTGTGTGTGTGTGGGGGGGGGGGTATGTGTTGGAGCATTGAGGTTAATCCACTGTTGAGCACCATCATAATCCAAATCACACCCAACACGACATCAACTTATGTAACTTTAACAATTTTTTCCCTTCTTGCCTAAATTGTTTCCTTCAACCTTTCTCTGTCTTATTTATCACTCATTGCTTTAACCTCCATCCCTCCTTTCATAGATTACCTTCACATCTAAGTATGCCTGTTTCTGGTCGAGCATGGGTGCGTGCATGTGCTTGTCTCCTGCTATTACTTACCTTTATGATGAATGCAAACATTTCAACCTGCTCTAGCTATACTCTGTTGTCTGCAGCGGTCCACTCTGTTATCCGAGCTCTCATTCTTGTGTCTTTTTATGTGCAGTGGCGTTGCCAACTCTGGCTGGGCAGTACCCAGTGTTCAGCACAGCTCCTGCAGCCAAGCTGATAGAGGAGGGGAAGGTGCACACGGTGGAGCACCTTATCAACCCTCTGGCCATGCAGCACCCTGAACACACCACCGCTACTGCTGCCGCCACCGTCCTACCTGCAGTCTCTACCCCTCCACCTTTTCAGGTGTGCATTATGATGCTGTTGCATGTTTCATTAAAATGTTTGAATTTGATCCATGATGATAAAGATGTAAAATATTCCGCTCCATCTCATGGTCATTTTCACCTAAGATAAAAGCTTACAAGTGTATATCATAATGATTTCTCTTTGCATTACTACTGTATGTATTTTTAGGTTTGTCAAATAACTTCAAGATTGCAGATTTGGGTTAGTTCAGGTGGTTTTTCTGAGTTTAATGTAAAAACAACCTTGCCTGGTTGTGTCATTAAGATCTACAGGTTTTATAGTGCATTCATTCAATAATGTTAATGAATGTACTCAGTGTACGCTGAGCTGGTCATTGAGGACATGCTTTAGAAATCCTCTTTTTCACTATGTTCCTCCTCCTTTTCCTGCGTTTTCCAGGGCCGTCCAATCACTCCTGTCTATGCCATGGCCCACAACGTACAGCGTATACCAACAGCCGGTGGCCTGTATGGTGCTGGATACGTCCCCATCACAAACTACGCTGCCAACACAGCAGCTCTGGCCGCTCTGCAGAAGAACGCAGCAGTAGCTGCAGCATATGGGGGATACACAGGCTATGCGGTGCCACAGGCCTTCCCTGCCACGGCCTTCCAGCTTCCCATCCACGATGTCTACCAGACATATTGATTCTGAGGGTCAGACCGTATGAAACAACAGCAAAGTTACCCTGTCTGTGACTGAACGACCACCCCAACATCGCGACAGCGTCCATTCTGTTCCATCATACAGAAACATGACTTGAACTTCCAAAAGTTGTAAAGGAATGTCGTTTGAAGCAAATATTTAGAAGACAGACGGTGAAACAATGACAACCTGACATCTCATATCTGTCCCATCTACCGGCCTCAGTATATCCTGGACCCAAGGCAACCATAAGACAGGCTTAATTATGCAGCATTACTGTTTTCTACAGAAAATGATATCACACATAGAGGACAGTTCACTTACTGAGGTAACCTAGTGGTATGTTGTGACAATCGTCCCCCAACAACAAGCATAACTCACAATAACAACAGTCACAATTCCAATCTCTCTCTCTCTCTCTCTCTCTCTCTCTGTCTCTGATGACCTCCCACCACCTTGTTGCTATGGCAACAGAAACACTGAAGGTACATTCAAGTATTTATGAAGAGAAGATAAATATTTAAGGTTTTATTCTCTGTAGGTTTCTCTTTTTATTCGGGTGATATCTGTTCTTCAAAGCAGGAAAGATAGACCTTTACACTATGTATCAAAAGATTTTTTAAAGTGTAAAAACTTGGGGATAAAAACAAAGAAAGTTAATTGAAAGAAACAGGAACTACTGACAAAGAGGATACCACTGAAGACAACTGTTTTGGATATACTAATATGTTTTTTTTAGTATTTTTTTCCATTAATATATAGTATTTTAGGTAATTCTACATGATGTAGGTGATGCTGTCCGTCCATGCTGGTTGAATGTGTATGCTTCAAACATGCCTGTTTGGTACATTTTGGTTTATTTAGTTTTATTTGTTTGCTGTTGGTTCTTTTAAATGAAGGTTCTATGTGTTGCGTTCATTTGTCTATAATTAGCTTGCTTGTTTTGGACATCTCCTCTTTAGCCTTTGGAAACATATATCTTGGTGTGTTTGAAGAAACTTGCCAGCTAGATAATATTATTGTGACAGATTCCTTGGGGAACAAGTACCACCAAAACTGGAAAAGAAAACTGGAAAGTTTTGTCAATGACGGACAATGTGGTTTATCTATAAGCCTGATAGAGAGCGACATCATGTACATGGAGATGTTTCCCATTGACAGAAACTGCGCTGACAGGGGACTAAGACTGAACAGATGCTAGTTGTTGTTTTTTCTCATTTATGTATGTCTTTATTATTGTTTTTTTTATTGTTTGACTCTTGAAAGGTGAACAAATATGGACAGACATGAGAGACATTTTTCTATATGGACTGGAGCACTCTGTCACGTAAAGCGCTCCTGCATTTGCCAGTGCTAACCAAAAACCTTACAGCTACATACACTCCAGTCTCGTGATATTAGGAAGATTCTCTGTGCCTGACTACAGTGCCATAGATTTTCATACTGTATGTGCTACCCAATGCTTTTCACAACAAAGCAAAGTTCCTGTGGTTGGCACAAAGTGGAAACACTCATATCTGTGCATAGCACTGGAGGTTTCTACATTCATATTTCCAATTAACCAAATTTGTGGTATTACCGTTTTGTGGTAAGCAGGTTTGCAGTCAGATGCGACAAGGGCTACCTCTCTGCTGTTGTCTCTTCTCTGAACGGTCCTGCAGTAACACTCCGTATGCCTCTGTCCTCTTTATCTCGCATCCTCCAAACTGTGCTTGACCAAGGTGCACTTAAATGTATTTATAAAAGGCAAGAGATTGTGACTTTCAGATGAAGAGATATTAAATACCGAGTATGAATTCAGGCGTGAACTGGGCTAGGTTGATGCTTTTCAATGTCTGCATGTGAGCGGATAAAGCAGAAAACATCAAATCACCATCATGAATGTTTAGAAGGCACTTTTTAAACTCTGCAGTGTGTTGAAAGCACATGTAATGTTGGACTGGGAATAACTGGAGCAATACCTCACACGCAACTATACAAGTAGTCATGCATGTATGTACCACAACACACAAACATGATGGATGCAAGATCATCATGAAGTCACACTCCACAGCAACCAGCTTTATATGAGACCGTGCGAAACATTTGTATTTGTAAACTAGTTCTAGTAGTTTGGAATTTTCCAATGCAATTTATTTCTATTCTCTGCATTTAAAGACGATTTTATTTGCTTGTTTTACTTCATCTTGTCAGTTTGTTTTTACGACATTTTACCCATAAAACAACATGATGAGTTTGACTTTGAGGATGGATTTTGAGGTTGTGAACGAGATCATTACCACGTTTTTGGATCCAAGACGTGAAATGAAAAGATTGATTGTCCACAGCAAACAAGAACATATTTGCTTAAGTCTCATCTCACTCCATCATCTACATTTATGCTACTTCTCCTGACTCTGAAACTGGATTTGAAGTAGAAAACAATCTGCTGGTAACTGCTTTTATTATTTTCTTGTATGATGACAATAAGTCAGGATATATTTAATATATGCATTAAGTGTGTTGTCTACGAAGTGAGAAGAAAAGGTATAATATATTCTAAAACATATTTCTTTTCTTTATTTACACCTTGTTTAGGGATAAAAAAAATTAGAGTAACAAAAGTAGAAAAAAAAGACGTTTTTTTTGCCAAAGTGTCCAATAGTTAAAAAAAAAATTCAAGGTTATTGTGTTTTTGTTATGTGTAATATTATGTTTGCTATTTTGAACTGCATTTAGTGTTCTGAGTGGGAACGCAAAGGCCTTATTGTTCAGCTGCCTTTTATCAGTTTCATCAGCAAAGACTGGTTTATTGTGTGTGTTACAACCCATCGGCACTTTGAGCTGCTGTAACTCCAAATGTCAGTTTTGGGCAAAACTGTTAAAGGTTTGAACACGATGTGTTAAACGGCAGAAAAATGCATCCTTCTGGTTCTGCGTCCCACTCAAAACACCTGCTTCACTTTCTATTGCTTGCATTTCACCCACACTACAGCAATAGGATGAACTCCTCCTGCGCCTCGTGTCAGTGGTGTGGAGCTGCGTATGCTTAGTTTAACATAGATGTTACCATTTAAACTCTTCCTAGTGTGTGCCTTATTGCCAAGATGTGGCCGTTGCTATACCTTTGTAGACCTATGCAGACTGTTTTCTATCTGAAGGTTTGTTTAAGAAAAAACCAACAAAAAAAAAACGCTTGTACTGTATTGTTATATTTATAGTGATAATGTAGATAAATAAAGCATTTTCAAAAGGATGCAGTGCTGTCATTCATTTTGTTTGTCTACCTATTGCCTTTGTTTAAGGTTAAACCACGTAGCTGTGCAAAGTGCTAAAAGGCTCAGACGTTTCTCCAAAGGTCCAGAGGCAGGGCACTCTTACTCCGACCTCTGTGAATAGAAACCCATCCCTGACCTCATACATCAGCTACCATTAAGCAATGTATCATGGAGAGGAGAGAGAGCACAGTGTTTGGAGAATGTTTCATAAACGTCTCCGTGGCGGGTCAACTTTACTCTAGAAACATGGTGTACACCAGCGAGGAGTTCAGGGAGGCTTTTAAGAACATAAGTAGCCTTCATCATGCAGTACAATATGTGCAGGAGGGGGGCAATCACAGGTGCATGGAGTTTTTATACAGTCTCACCTTTCAGCCTAACGTTTTGCCATTAAAATGTTGTAACAGGTTACAGAAAAAAACAACCTTCTTTATTATCGATTCCTACAGCATTGATACCGCCAATACTGAATCTTATTTTTAACAGTACCATCAGTAGGACAGATACCAAGAAATTGATCTCAACGTAGATTTTCTTTACTCTTTGTAGTGCACGTAAACTGCGACGCTACTGATGTTGTGTTCATTCGTGACTGTCTTGTTTTCACATGCATGTGATTAAGCAATCATCAGAGGATATATTAGTAAACTGCTTAATGTGAAAATCAGTCGGTGGTAATGAAAATGTATTCAGAAGAAGCATATTAATGGTGCGTTTAACCAGTGAGAGTGTAGTACTGTAAGTACTGTACTTATGTAGAAATTTGAGGTTCTTGTACTTTACTTACTTACTTTACAATTTTATGCTACTTTATACTTTTACTCCATTAAAATTCAGAAATAGTGTACTTTATCTGACAGCTTAGGTTCATAGATACTTTGCACAACTACCAGACAGGATATAAAAGAATTCAAATCCACCTCAACCAGCTGCAATAGTAAAATGCTAATTACACCCAAATGCATCAGTAATAATAATAATCCAATATATAATAGTAGAATACACAGCGTGTGTTTAAAACATTAAGAGCAGTTTTACTTTTGATACATTAAGTACACTTTGCTAAGAATACTTAAGCACTTGTACTTTAGTAATAGTTTTAATGGAGGACTTTTACTTGTAATGGAGTATTTTCACAGTCTGGCACATTATGAATACTTCTTCACTCCCTGTATTTACTTCTTACATCGTGGTACAAGGCACATACATGATAGCTCATATATGTAATTATGGTCCTGGTATTTAATGGCAGTAATGGACTGAGATTATTTGCCAGGAATATTATCTCCAACATACTCCACCTACTTTATCATACTGAACGATGGCAGGAGAAGGATGCTGTCAGAGAGGAATTATACATTTAAGACAATATTGCCATCTGGTGGTAAAGTCACCATATCAGAACAGTCTGCAGCAGAGCTGTGCAGCTCAGACCAGACGGTGCAGGGCAGCCATGTTAGCTCGACCGTCATCAGTGCAGAATATTGTAGGAAACAAAACACACTTACGTCTTTTTTCTTGAGGTTAATATAATAATTCAACACATGCAAGAATAACATATTACCATAGAGTCCGAGTGTTGAGTAAAATATTGTCATTTATTCATTTATTAGCACAAAACACCAAGAAATACTGCCGGAGAATAGTAATTTCACCTGTTTTTATGCGTGTTGATGTGTGTGGCAGGGAAAGTATTCCGCATGCATGGGACCTTATCACACAATTACGTTTATCGCAAATGCCAATGCTTATTCTAGTATTTTCCCATTTTGTATCCTGAAGCGTTAAAAGCACAACACAGAACGACAGAAATATCCTTAGGTCAAAAGCCCAGGCTGTGGCGCTCTAACTTGTACCACATTTCCCATGATGCCCCGCCAGCCGTACGTGTGCGCTGTGCTTGTTCCCGGCTGCTGCCGTCTTCGCAGATACATAAACCGTGCGGACAGGTCGAGTCTATCTGCAACACGCCACAGAGGGAAATCCAGATGGTGTTTACAGCTGCGAAAAAGCGTTGGCTCCTGAATGTAGCCTCGGTTTATATTTGGCTTAAAGGAGACGCAACAAAGCGCACAAAATGGTCGCGCGCCAGGCCCGGGCGAATAAGTAGGTTTACTATAGCTTTAAGAACGCGAAAATAGTGTCTGCTTCTTTAAAATTATATCGCTTTATTGCCGAATAGATAATTAAGAAAAGTTTTCAATTTCTAATCAATAAATACATGCATTTTATTTGCGACGAACCCAACGCAATCATAGAAAATGCCCCACTGTTGATAAAGGCCGCCAGCAGTCAAAACGTCTTTTAACCAGATGTCCGTTTTTCCTCAAATTGCAAGTAAACCTGCTTGACTTTAAGCTGAATTTTAGGTAGGCTGAAGTGTCCTCGCGGTGATGGAATCGGCCGGCGACCGAACCGGGGGTGTAAATAAAGATGAAGATCCGGCGGAGGACAAGGCCGCAGAGCAGACCCCGGTGACCAGTACGGCCGTTACACCGCGGAGGGGGCTCAGAGAGCGGGGAGCGGGCCGCCCGAGGCCCGGCGTCACCGCTTCGTTAACAGGCGTTAACGGAGCAGCGTCGAGCCCGCAGAGCTCAGGACGGGTTTTAAGAGACCGGTCAACGAGGGCAGTACCGGCCTGGCTGAAGGACACCAAGAGCGATGACGACGGGGAGGAACCGAGCCCGGACACCGGCACGACCAAGCGGAGGAAAGTTTCCAACTTGAGGCGGAAGAAAAATTCTGAAGCTGCGGGTTCGGCTGAAGCTGGAGGGGGGCTCGCAGGTGACAGCCTTCAAGGCACAGAGTAAGTTTTTAATTGAACAATCCTAACTAATAGACCACTTAATTTGTTTATAATGAGCCTGTCAGGACTTTTAACATGTGTGTTTACGTCGGTGGGGTCAGTTCCTGTCAAAAGCACGCCTTTCAGCATAGCTCTTCCTCTTTCTACAGATCTGCATGGGGAGGGTGGAGTAAAACATACCTGGCTTTACACATTGTCATAAATGCAATGTGTATATTAGAGATGCGATGAATGGTGGCACGTCGCTCTGCAGGTAGCGAAAATGTCACATATCTGTGTTTTCCCCCTCCTTTCTGCAGCTCAGAGGAACCCAAGAAACCTGCCACAGATGCTCAAGGTAAACAGAGAAACGTTGGGCAAAACACGCTTTGATATGTCTCTTGCTACATCTACATTCAAGTTCAATCTTTTTCTGCATGTGTGCAAGTGGATTACGTGTTTGGACAGAGCTGTGTTCACCACACGTCGTGGCATACAGTGTGTTTGATGCCATGCATGTGCTCCCTCACTCCAGCTCTTCCCTCCAGACGTCCCCCAGCCCAGAGTCGTGCCAAGCCCCCATCTGGCAGGGCTGTCCGTGGCTCTGCCAAGCCTGTGTGTAAGACCGAACCTGGAATGGAGAATCCAACTGGTGAGCAACCTGTTGACCGTGAGCGACAATGGTTCAGCATGGGGGCCTATAAATCACAAATCAATTTGTACAGACACAGAATGCTCACTACTGTTCTAAAGGATATTATTTATTCTATAGAAAACCTTCGGCGACATCTTATTTAGTTGATATGGGATGGTTGTGATTATGGATTTTCAGTGCTGCCTTTTGAGTTAAACATCTGGGTGTTCCCTTACTTCTACTTCCAATAACTCACTTAGAATAAAATGCTTTTGTCTTTTAACACATTTATGTTTCCGTTTTGTTTATACAAATTTCTACATATATCTAAAAATGAAGGTTCTAGTGGCTAAGAGTGCTTTTGTTTCCTTCGTCAAACTCACGATGTCTTTTGTTCTCTGTCCTGCAGCAGTGGAAGGAGAGATAAACAGTAAAGAGAAGTATGACCTGTAAGTGTATTCTTGACCCTTTTGGGTAAAGCACGATATGAATATTTCAAGCTCTACGTGTTTTCATTCACTGCTGGAATTGTATTCTTTAACAAAATGGCATAATGTGTGGTTAAAGTATAAACTAGAGTCACTCGAGTAAAAACTCACTTATTCCTTGTGGTATCCAGCCATGCAGATAGTTTCAGTTTTAGTAAGTACTAGATAAGTGGGGAAGTTTGCTTTTTCTGATTTGTTAGTGAACTGACCCTTTTAAAGATGGGATTATGTTGGATTTTATCAACGGTCTATCTTTGACACACTCTGGGTTTTCCAAACTGTAACAGAGATCAGGCAGATATTTACTTGGTCAGACACTGTGGGGTTAAAATATATTATAAAAGAATAATACTTGTATTAGCGTTGCCAATAGAGAGGCTGCATAACGTATACTATCATAAGCATATATCTCGCTCTGATATTTATGGCCCACTGAACCCATGGCTTTTTAAGTGTACAGTCTTAGCTGTGTATTGTGAAAGTGTGTGTGACTAAGTGAGAGCTTTTGCTGTCTCAGTAAAAAGAAAGAGGACGAAAGAAAGGAGGCTGCTGAACCAGTCCTGGACGATGAAGACTTTCCATTTCACGATGACCCAAACGACCTCAGCTACCAGCCACAGAGTCTGAGGTACACTTACCACAAGCGCATTCACTTGACTCCCGTGCAGAAAGTGGGGAATTCTGTTTTAAGTGATTTGTCGTTTTGCTTTCAGTGGTGCGGAGGAGGGCCTCAGCAGCGATGAAGATGTTCCTTTTAGAGATGACTTCAACGACCAGAGCTACAACCCGAAGGCTGAAAGGTTTGTGTTTGTCTGACATGGTTAGACATAGGCACCATATTTATTTTGTTTTTAATATTTATTTATTTTTTTGTCCTTAGGGATGCCCCTAAACCAAAGCGCAGAGCTCCTCCTAGACAGAAGGAGAAGAAAGAGAGGGCACCTAAAAAAGAGAAAGAGGTTGCTGAGATAAAGATAGAAGGTTCGGATAACTTGGAGAGCGTGGAAGAGGAAGTAAAGCTGGAAGAAGAAATGGCAGAGGACCCTGATGGACCCAGGAAGTAAGCAGTACCAGTTATCAATAGGACATATTCACATTGCACGTATGTCTAATGAGCTACAATTGTACCTTTTAAAGTTAAATTGTGCATGTGAAATTCTAAGCAATTGTTACACTGTGACTGTATTATTCCAGCTTCGATCTGAATGTATTGTGTGTGGTTACAAAGCAAACTCCCTTTGAAAATGTCTCCGTGTTAAATACATAATAGAACAGGGCTTTGTTTTTCCATTGCAGCTACAGTTAGTCTTTTTTTTTTTTTCCTTCTGTGTTAGGAGAGGCCGGCGGAAAAAAGATGATAAAACCCCACGGCTGCCAAAGAGAAGGTGAAGTTGATGTCTGATTTAGGGCATCATAATTCCATCCAGCAATAAAGGATATGATAGAGATTGATGATTGACGTAGTTATCAACAAATTTGGATATGTGGGATATTAATGAGATCTCAAATCCTTTTTGACATTTTTACATTGCAAATGACATGTGCTTCACCCACACAGGAAGAAGCCTCCAGTGCAGTATGTGCGCTGTGAAATGGAAGGATGCGGGACAGTCCTGGCTCATCCTCGCTACCTACAGGTCTGTCTCAGCAACCACACTATCCTACTGAGGGTTATTTACATCTGTCACTCTAAGATACTGCAGTACAAATGTAGTGATTGGGAATCCATTCCAAGCTTTTTCTATAGACCCTTTGATTTTCAAGCATATACACTTTGAAAGTGTTACAGCTTCTATTAAAGATTATTTTCATTATAGAATAATCTGTCGATTTATTATTAAAATGTATTAAATAGTAGTAGCTCCAGAAAATAGTGACAAAGGTCCATCACCGTTTCCCCGGTGGCGTCTTCAAATTGCTGGATTCATTTTCTATTGAAAAAGTATTGATTAATCAACCAACAGCTTGGGCACCAACGGCTGCAAGTATTTTTCTGGGAAAGTGTTTAATAGAATTTAATGTCCGTATCTGAGGGGATCCCAACATAATTCAGATAAAATGTTCAGTACAGAAGGAATAATTTGGTGTGCACAATTATTAGGCAAGTGAGTATTTTGACCATATCATCATTTTTATGCATATCTTCCAACTCCAAGCTGTATAAACTTGAATGCTTATTGCATTTAAGCATATCTGGTGATGTGTACTTGTGTAATGAGGGAGCGTGTGGCCTAAGGAGATCAACACCCTATATCAATGTGTGCATAATTATTAGGCAGCTTCTTTTCCTCAGGCAAAATGGGCCAATAAAGAGATTTAACTGACTCTGAAAAGTCAAAAATTGTAAAAGGTCTTTCATAGGGATGCAGCACTCTTGAATTTGCTAAGATATTGGGGTGTGATCACAGAACCATCAAACGTTTTGTTGCAAATAGTCCCACAGGGACTATAAGAAACTAAGACTATAAGAAACATGTTGAGAAAAAAAGACGCAAATTAACTGCCAAAGATTTAAAA
>JAVQJF010040149.1:0-12421 GCA_036023855.1 Gadopsis marmoratus | reverse complement strand
TAGGTTCATTACTTCTATAATGCTGCTATGGTCATTACATTACTTTCATATATCCACTACTTATAATGCTGCTACTGTCTTCATCACACTCATATAGTATGTTCATTACTTCTATAATTACTGCTATGGTCATCACTTCATTTACTCATAATGCTGCTACTCACTCACTTATTACCATGGATGTGTACTTATTGATTTTATTTTATTACATGTGCTCTTTACCTATGTTATTTTACCTCTTATCTGCACTGTCCACCTTTTGCTTTAACAATGTAAATTTCTCCACTGTGAGACGATTAAAGGATTTCTGATTCTGATTCTGATGATAACAAGAGCAATAAAAATAAGTGCAGAAGCTGCAGAAAGATGGGGGTTGCAGGTTACCCACATCCACAGATCCAGACTCCACAACTCCAGAGGCAGAAATACTCACAAAAAGCAACAGAATGAGAGAGAGGACAGAAAGGGAAACAGTTGAGTTAGTAACAAGTTAGTAATCAGAGTGCATGTGGCGAGGGAGCGGAGGAGAGAGGAGCTCAGTGCATCATGGGAAGTCTACCGGCAGCCTAGGCCTATAGCAGTATAACTAAGCCCTGCTATAAGCTTTATCAGAAAGGAAAGTCTTAAGTCTACTTTTAAATGTGAGGAGGGTGTTTGTCTCCTGTACACAGACTGGGAGCTGGATACACAGGAGAGGAGCTTGATAGCTGAAGGCTCTGGCTCCTGTTCTACTTTAAGAGACTCTAGGAACTACAAGGAGCCCTGCATTCTGGGAGCACAGTGCTCTAGTGGGGTAATAGGGTACTATGAGCTCTTTAAGATATGATGGTTCCTGACCTTTAAGGGCTTTGTAGGCTCCTCCTGTATGAGGAGTTCCGGCTACTTCCATCGGGCCATAGATATTGCTTACCAAGGTGTATGACAAACAGGTACAAGAATTATTTTGTTCCTGCTGTCTTGGGCTTACTAAACAAGTATGACGGTTTCTAACTGTGCCATTGTCGATTACTATTTTTGTTGTTTTTATGTTTGATGTGTTGTTTTTGTGTTGTGTTGCTGGCTGTACTCCAATTTGCCCCTCGAGGACAATAAAGTATCTTTGACTTTTGACCTTTGAAGGAAGATTTTAAATTCTATTCTGGATTTTACAGGGAGCCAGTGCAGAGAAACTAATATTGGAGAATATTAATGAGTTAACAGATTAAAAACATTCAATAATGATACATAGGATACATAGTAGCCATTCCCAGCCACATCCATTTTCAACACACCAAAGTACATTCAGATAAATTTCGTCATTTGCTGGTTCCCTGTTGGAATACATCAAGCCTGCTGCAAAGAATCTTGCCGTTGGGTTTTGACAGTAACTTAAGCTTTGAGCAGCACACAACAAATCTTTTTTATCATCTTCGAAATATTGCCAAAATATTATTCATTTTAACTTTTAATGAGACAGAGACCATTTTAACGCTTTCATCACCTCACGTCTAGATTACTGCAACACCCTCTTCACCTGTCTCCACCAAAAATGTGTTAATCGGTTCCAGGTTTTACAGAACTCAGCTGCCAGGCTTTTAACAAGGTCAAAGAGAAGTGACCATATCACGCCTGTTTTAGCCTCCCTGTATTGGCTTCCAGTATGTTTCAGAATAGATTTGAAGATTTTACTGTTGACCTTTAAGTTTCTCCATGGCCTCTCTCCATCCTACATATCTGACCTAGTTGCATACAAGCCAGTATGACCTCCTCGGGCAGAGGTCTTTTATCTGTTCCAGAAGCATGACTAAAAACTAGAGGTCACATAGCTTTTGCAGTTAGAGCCCCAAAGCTCTGGAATGAGCTGCCTGAGGAAATCAGGTCAGCACAATCAGTGACCTCTTTTAAATCTTTTCTTAAAACATATTTTTATCTGAGAGCTTTTCATGATTCTTCATGATTTTTGCTGACTGTTCTTTGGTTGGTCTTATTTGCTTTTCAGGTTAGGTGTTCTGGTTAATGTACGTTCAATCCCACCTCCTCCTGTCCACATGTTGAGGTGTCCTTGCTCCGGGTGGAGGCTGGGTAGTATGGCAGCTACATTGCCATCAGCGTGTGAATGAGATCTGTAAAAGCACTTTGGGAACCATTAAGGTTGAAAAGCACTCTATACATCGATCAGCTATAACTTTATGACCACTGACAGGTGAAGTGAAGAACATTCATTATCTCGTTACCATGGCACCTGTCAGTGGGGGGGATATATTAGGCAGCAAGTGAACATTTTGTCCTCCAAGTTGATGTGTTGAAGCAAGAAAAATGGACAAGCATATGGATGTGAGCGACTTTGACAAGGGCCAAATAGTGATGGCTAGATGACTGGGTCAGAGCATCTCCAAAACTGCAAGTCTTGTGGGGTGTTCCTGGTCTTCATTGGTCAGTACCTACCAAAAGTGGTCCAAGGACGTAAAACCGGTGAATCTGCGACAGAGTCATGGGGCGGCCAATGCTCATTGATGTGCGTGGGGAGTGAAGGCTGGCCCGTGTTGTCCGATCCAACAGAAGAGCTTCTGTAGCTCAACCTGCTGAAAACGTTCATGCTGGTTCTGATAGAAAGGTGTCAGAACACACAAGAGCATCGCAGTTTGCTGCATATGGGGGCTGTGTAGCCGTAGACCGGTCATAATGTTATGCTGTTTTAATGTTATGGCTGATCTGTGTAAGTGAAGATCATTTACCAATGTTTAACAATAAAATAATGATGTATTGGGCAACGGTAATTGTTACATATAGCATGAATATGTAATATTCTTTGCTTAGATCGTTATTGCTAGATTGACCTTTCTTTATTTTTTTTTATACACAAACTGATTGGGAAATTTTACAGTGTAAAAATCAACTTGTCAGCACTCTCAGGTGGACAAACTGTTTCTAAATGACCTCTAACCTTACGCTTACTGATCAATCCACATATACACCGGAGTATCGGCTAGCAGTCTAGCTCTAATATTAGTGATGATATAAAAATATAATTTTCATTACTTATTATTCTCACTTATCACTTATTTTCTGCATGGATAATTCTGTGCCAAAAACTTATTTCCTGCCAGCCACTGTTGTTGCACTCTATGATGTCATTATCAAAGCTAAGTGCATTTCACCAAATCCACTAGAAGAGAAATCTGCATGATTGACACCTTAAAAAATATGTAAGGACAAACACATGTTTTTCAATTCTACTGCTGACAAGGAGTAATTCAAAATGTATGGCATGTGTGTTTCCTGTGTGTGTGTTAGTCTGTTTTCAGGGCTTTGAGGGCAGAGACAGACAGGAGGCAGTGTAGGACCACGGCCCCAGTGTCGTACAGCAGCAGCAGCAGTGTCACACTCCAGCAATAGGCCTGCAGGAGGTAAGAAAACACATCATACACTTATACACACAGAAGTGACTAAACTACATCTACAGTATTCTACAATAACCTGCATTACATAATCTACACTGCATCTTCTCATGAGACAGGACTATCCACTTTTCCAGAAATCTGATGGTGCTGCAACCTTCTCTTTCCATCCTTCTACTGTATCTATGCACCGATTTATTTCTGCTTATCATCATCACCATTCTTCCATGTTACCTATCTCTCCATCCTTCCTTCAATCCTATTATCTGCTTTTATTTTCCTAGAAAAGAAGAGTTGAATAAAAGAAATGCACTGACCCGCAGGAGGTCCCCAGGACATGCGTAACTTGAGCCTCTGTATTCATGGGTGTAAGGATTAATGGACCCACATTCTTCCTTGCGTAATGTGCTGAGGCTGAAGCAGTAGAGGCAGAAGGCAAGCAACGCCCCCAGCAGGCCAACCACATTGCTGCATGCACAACCTCGAAGCTGTGGAGGGGGGCAGTCAAGATCCATCACTGTGCACTTTGAAACACCCATACACAGGTTATATTGTAGTAAATTTTGAAAGAGCTGATGTTCTTCATTTTGGTGTAACAGTGCTGTAAACATTATTATTACCAGTAAAGTAATATTACAGTGGCCCTGAAAAGGCATGGGCTGTCGGTTCACTTATGCATGTATGCTTATCTCATATGGCCGTAATATTATTTTGTAGTAGTTAGTATTTTTAGATTATTCAATGTAACACTTGTAGTGTACATGAGATTTTATTGTTTAAGAAATATTTTCAAGAATGTGACGTTAAAAACCTTTTCAGTTTTCAGCCTAAATGAATGCTGTTAGAATGGAAATACAGAAGGTGGAAAACTTCTATGATACTATGTTGGTGAGATATCATTAAACTCTTAAAATAGTATTTATGTGAACATACCAGTAGTTTGCTGGGGTTCCTCTCATTGGCCATGGTGAATGATCCTCCTGCCACAATCTGCAACACACACACACACACACACACACACACACACTTTAATGTCTTTGGTCATTGTATTCTTGTCTAATGATGGTCTGAAATGTTGTATAAAGTTAGATTAAAATGCAGACAATCTGCAAGAACATGTCACCTTTTAGTATATTTGACCCCTTTTCCTCCATGTCACTATTTTAAGAGTGATAATGTTCTTTTCACAGTTATGCCATGCTTTTCCTATTATGTGCTAAGTGCTTCATAAGATATATACATTTATTTGAGGATTACATTTGATGCTGCTGAAACTAGAGATAGACTAAGAATCAGAATAATGATTCATTAGGAACATACCAACAGTCCTAGAACAAGTGGCAGTATGAAGAGTTTTTGCAGATTTTGGTCAGCATAAGCGAGTGGGACAGACAGCAGCACCTGGAACAGCCCCAACAGGATGGTCACCACCTGCACAGACACAGAGATTTGGAATTACACTCTTCTGAATAATAAATTGTGGGAAGTTAGACTTTACATTCAAATTAATTCAACTGCACTCAGTCTGATTGGTGCCCTCATCTCACCGCAGCAGTTTCAGGGTCAAACCAGGTGGAGAGGCGATGCAACCTGGGTTCAACTGCCGGAACCACACCCCTAGAGGACATGTTACTGCAAAATAGGAAATTGAAGTCAGATAGAACAGAAGAACTGATATGAAGTGAAGTTTTCAGATCAGACCTGTTTTCCACAAGTCCACTTTTGTTATAATAAAACCAAGTACATGCCAGTCTAGATTACCATCAATATTAACAATTAACAATACATTACAAATTTCACTCGCTATCACCAGCCAAGTTAAACTTAGCCAAGTTATAGTCTAACTTTGTTAGACTATAAGACTTCCTCATTTGTCAGCCCTGGGATTGCAAAACTCAGATACTCAAAGATTGCGTGTGCAAGCTTCTGTAGTAGTATAGCTAGAGGACTACAATGCACACATACAGTATATATAGGATGTAGATTACGGTCCATAAATTGCAGTGTAGATTTTCCACACATATGGGCTAGCAATGAAATAGCTACAGGGTATTTACTTGTAGGTAGAAGGGAAGAAGCACAGGGAATGAATGGGTAACACATTTTCATTTAGGAGGAACCTAGAAATAAATTACACTGTAAATCCTTTGTTAACTATCCAGTACATAATTACATAATTTACATGCAATTTGTTGAATTTATGAATAGCTTGCCACACTACTCTTTAAAATAGAATTTGTCCAATAAACCTTGATAAAGTTTGTTTCTGAGTGTAAGAATATGTATTCTGCACTTTCATTGTTTGATATGACAAAAGGTGATTCTTTCATATCCGTGTTGATCCTACATTGGATCCCAAAACTATCTCCCAGCATTTTATTATAGTTTTCAAAACATACACTTATATTTTAGAGCCATGATAATAGGGGTACACCCTTCTTCCTGAGGTTAACATGATGTTTTGTTCCCCAGCAGCATTAAAAATAAACTGAATAAACTGAAGTAATACATACTTTGTTAACATATAATTTACATCATATTATATTCATTTGGCAACAGGTATGCAGCAAGAGAGTGACCACAGCATTGATGGCTACATTGCCATGAATTAAAAGGGTGCGTTGGCTAATGCTACGTAGCAGTCAGACATATGGATTTGATAGCAGAACCTCCTGTGTTGTGGCTCTCTACAGATATCCCTCCGCAGAGAGAACAATGAGCAGACTATACAAGAAGAGAAAAAACATGAGTAAGTGGCGGACCACATGATCATGAGACACACCAGTGGAGAGGGCAAAGGACAGTGGGAAACCAATGAAACTAAGTAGCATGTGAGTTGTATTTGTGCAAGGGCATTCATGTGTGTTTGCTGCTCTGTGTGTATCTGTTTGGACAGGAAGGACGGGATTGAGAAATACAGAACAAAAAAATTGGGTAGTGAAAGAGGGAAAAAAGGAACAGAGAGAGGTAGTGGGTAAGTGTGTTAGTTCATCAAAACCACATGTCAGAATCCTCTTAGGAAAGACAGGAATGCAGCTGGATGAGAAGCAGATGTGGTAGGAGGAAGAGGAGGGAGGGGTAAGAAAAGAGTGGGGACTGAGGGGGGGAGAGAGAGGGGGGCAGGTTGATGATGAAATAAATTGTTATGGCCCTGTGAGGGGAACATTTTGTCCATTACTAGTCTATAAACAAAGTAACTTATTTTTCTTCATGCACACATTTAACCGTCTCTTGGTTAATTTGATGAATTTCCTGTTAACCATATGATTATCAATGTGGGCATTTTGGTAAGAGAGTTTGTAGACTTATTTGGGATTTACAAGTGGTTCACCACAACAGACATATCTAACAACATGTTTATCCTCTTAAGTGAGAGTATACTGTACATACATTTTGTATCACAAAGCAGCAGGATTTGTGGGAAATACAATTACACTTTTTCTGTATGAGCACAGAAAGGCTGCAAGTATAGACAAAGTGCATTAAGGCACATACAGGTATAGACAGGCTGTAAGTGGGTGCAGACAGGGTACATACAGGTATAGACATACAAGGTACACACAGGTACTGAGTACAGACGGGTTCATAGACAGGGTACATACAGGTATAAACAGGATGTGTACTGGAATAGACAGAGTGCATACAAGTACAGAGGGCATACACATATAGACAGGCTGTATATGGGTACAGACAGGTTGCATACAGGTATAGACACAGATACAACAGGGTTCATATCATAATCAGGTTGCATGGTAAATGACTGCATTTAGCGCTTCGTTCACCCTTTCACACACATTCACACACTGTTGGCAGCGAGCTACCATGCAAGGTGGAGCTGGGGATCGAACCGCTCTACCATGTTAGCCACAGCCACCATGCTGCATGGTAAAACTATAGGCATCAAATTTGCTATCTAGTTGCTGAGTACAGGGGGCAAACACTATGATACACAATGGAGGCAAAAAGTCCCAAAAACAAGCAAGAAGTAAACCTGGCTTCACTGCAGGCCTGGCAGAGCATAACCAGCAAAGATGCCAAGTGTCTGCTGATGTCTTCAGACTGTTACTTACCGCAAAGGGTTTGACACCTAATATTTAATATGGCTACCTTATTCAAGTTTAATGTTAATTTGTCCATTACATTTTTGTCATTTAGATTTGTGGCACAATATAAAATGGACATATTCCTTTATGTTCTCATATAATGTTCATGTAAACACACGAATTAAAGGTGAATATCATAGTCCATAGTGTTCAAGTCCATCGTGCCAAAACAATAAAGAATTTGTCACTGTGCTACTGCATGGGCATGGGACCACTTATTGCTTTCTGTTTAGCTGGAACACCCCATTAACAACACATAGCATTTAAATAACCAAAATAATGTTGAATAAAGAGGTGAGTTACTTACCTCGACTAAACTTGCAAGACCAGAGATGCCTGAGATGCCTTTTGATAGTAGCAGTAGGGTTTGTTTGTCACACCGAGAAAACAGGCTAGCCAGTCACATGAATTTTAATGGTGAAAAAACCCGACAACAAAAAGATTTCTCGGGTTGCACGCTCTGCTGGATCTCATCCATACAGAGAACAAGGTCTCTCTCTCTCTCTCTCTCTCTCTCTCTCGCTCTAATCTCTGCAAAGAGAAGTCAGGGAGGCGCATTAAAAATCGGGAGTCGTCGTAAGAAGCCTAAACGTATAAAGGAAGACACATTTATTAACATACCTCGTGAGAAAAAGGTAGGAATGAGACATTTTGTGCTTGGTAAATTACTAGACAACAACCTAAATATAACTTGTTATCGCCAGAGTGACAGGGACTTGGTGTTTAGACCGTGCTTAGAGTCTATTACAATAAGCAGAATTGATTGAGGATCAGGATGATGATCCGCTGATAGACTTCTTCAGTGCGCAGGAGTTGAAGTAAAATGAGCAACAAGCTTACGCAATACGCTCTAATTGATTTGTGCGTAAACGTAAACGATCATCTAGACTGATGGCAGCACTCATCATATGTGTTGAGAGCATGGTGATAGTAGCAGTAACGATGCTACGTAAAGCTCTGACTGGCTGACTTGAACTTTGAGTAAATAAACCATTATCATAAAAGGTGGAGAAAGCAACACTTTGGCAACAGAGAATGAGATAATTTGTTCCTCTGTTACCACTAGGAGGGCAACAATATATCATGTTGTGCTGCAAAACTGTGACAATATGCTGTGAACACTGCGAGCTGTCAGAGGCCTCCAGATCATAGTCTTAAAGGACCATACCAATGTTTTTGCACCTTAATTGCAGATCATGTATACTTAACAATTTTGCTGGCCAGTTTTGAATGCAAAGATGTGACATTTTCTAACCCTAGATTTATGTGAACCTCGCAAGATTTTTTATACGAATACGACTAATACATTTAATGTATTCAGGCTCAAATTTCGTCACCACACACTTTGGAGCTCTTGCTGGCACAGGGCTGTCTCCCACATCACTTTTTCCTGTCAAAAAACAATACATCTTTGTGTGCCACTGCGTCTGAAGGAACGTTAGCTAGCTAATACACATTTGTCTCTACCTGATGATGTGTCGCGAGTAGCGTGGTAATACTCAAACGTAACTGAACGTTACGCTGAAATGTTATTTTAAAATAAATGTAATTTTAATGTTACGTTGAAATAACATTGAAATTACATTTTATTTTGACGTTTTTCATTTATGTGAATCCTTGAACACATTTAGATATAAAAATAGCTTTGTAAATTACCAAAAACCATTACCATTTGGCAGTACCACTGCCTCTGTGGAGGCCCACTCAATAGCTCTCTGAGGCCCACCAATGGGCCACGGCCCACTGGTTGAGAATGACTAGTCTAGTCATGACAATTTACAATGCCATCAGTAGCATACATGTCAGTAATCATAGGCCCCACCCCCAAGATGTGATTGCGCAGTTGATTGTTTTTCACTTTGCCGTGGACAATGCATTTCCATTTAGAAACAGAAAATGCTAATGACAGTTCTTTGTATTTAGTGTTGGCATGTATCTGCTGCTCTCTGCTGGACAACACTGAAACAATCAATAAACCTTATCACTTTGTTTTCTGTGTTGTGATTTGATTTTAATTTGGCATGGCATGGCATTCATGTCACAATGAAAAACAGTCAATTCAGCTGTAAAAAACAAAATACTAAACAATTGTCCATTCAACATATGTTTTATATTGAATTATTATACTGTAAATGCAGATTAGGCAGTTGGGTTCTGACCCCCAGCAGAAAATGTGTAAATAATAAAATGTTTAAGGACTGAATGTAGGTCAGCCAGTTCTAGGGCCTTACTAGGGCATTTCAAAGGAACAGAGACTTCATTAATATTAGTTACACCAGTGCTTTACCTTCTACAACAAGTCATGTTGGATGTGGGAAATGTCTACAGCTCCTCCAAATATCCACATCTACAACACACAGCTCTGTTGGCTTTATGTGAACTGATCTATAAGTTAATCCTGCAGTTTGGAAAGTGAGCTCTGTTGTCCTCTGCAGGTGATGGCGGTGGCAATCTCCAGGGATCTGACAGTGCAGGTGCTGGAGGATGTGAACACTGTCAAGCTGATTGACAGGCAGCAGGCTCTGCGTGCTGCCATCCAGAGAGGAGAGCCCAAAAGTCTGGGGGTGAGTCTAGACGTCCCTCTCTCTGTGGGTGTAGTTACATTATTACACAGAAACCTCCCAGAGCTGTAGAGATGATGAGTGGATGTTTTGGGGGTAGGGTAGGGTTGGATTGATAAAAGGAGAAAGATTTGCTCATATTTAAGGAAAAGTCCAAAATGTAAAATATTGACTTGTTTTGTGTGCAGAGATAGGTCTAGGTTGTGATTAACCTAGCTTAGCACAAAGTTCGGAAGCAGGGGGGAAACTGCTAGACTAGCTCCATCAAAAGTGAACATGTTTTAACATATGTATAAATTGTTCTACTTTGAATAATGATTTGTATTTGATATGTTCTTATCACACAAAAAAGTTCAATTATCTTGTTAAAATCTTTGAAATGACATGTACTGCTTCACTAAAAATCCAAAAAATTAAATAGAAGTTGAACTGCTAGACAACAGGTGTTTCCTGCTTCGCTGTTAAGTCCATTCTCAGTGTGTGTGCGCTGCATTTTAAATTCCACATCAAGTTGGATTGGCTTCCAAGCGATTTGTGATGGCCTGCACGTGTGATTTTCAATGAGCACATAGGAACTTTCCACTTTGAGCAGATGAATGTGAAAACATTCTTCTAGTGTTAAACATCACACATACATTATTCTGTACAGTGAAACTCAAACATCCAGCTGTAGGGACACGTTTTTGAGTGGAAGGGAATTTTTTAGATGACCTGCAGAGTTTTCTTATAAACACACGTTATCTTTACATTAATTATTACTTACCTTGAGGTCTAGGTCGAGGTCTGACAAACCTATTGAATCTATGACCTTCCTCGCTAAACATTTGCCTTTTTAAAAAAAAGTATTTTAAGTCCAGAATTGTTTCCATTGTTTATTTGCTAGCAGTCTTCTTCTTCTCTGTCTTTTTTGTGCATTGTGAAACTATTGGCAGGAATGTACATGTACACATGCTGCATGTGCGCCCTTGTGCATGAGAAAAATTAAATGGGGACCCACTCATAGAAAAACAGATCCATAAACATTTCTACAGGTCAAAAACACTTCAGGGAGCTTTTAAATGGCCAGTTAAATGTTTCATTTCATCAAGCTAGATTATGTCCACCACAATTTACTAACCAATGATAACATTATGGACAATAAAAAAAAGAAAAACTTTATAATGCTGGTCTAAATACCTCATGTGCCAAATTGGGTGAAAATTGTATAGTGTGAATTGTATGGTGAAAAACAGAAAGGTTCTGCTAAATATTTAAACTGAAAAAACAATTGCTAAACAAAAAAAACCCATAAATAAAACACAGAGGAAGACTGTGAGATGTGGTTGAAAGCTGCAGAAATCATTAACAAGTGAAAAAGAAATGTGATTTTCCTTCGGGGCATGGTGGCCAAAGGAAATGGGCCCAAAAGCAAACCGGGAGGAGTTCAGGGGTTTTATTACTGATAACAAAAAATGTAAGGCCAACACAAAACACTGGGAACCTCCACAGGGCAAAACAGGAACATGACAAACTCCAAGACACAGGTCATGAACAATGACACTACAAAGGACAACTGAACTTAAATAGCTTAATTAGACAGGACACTAACGAGGGAACACGAGACAAGTGAACACATGGGAGCAAGTGAAATCAATCAACACAGAAGTGGTAAGGCAGAACACACGAGACCAGAACTAAATTGGAAAGATATCAAAATGAAACAGGAAACACAAACACCTACACAGACACATATCACCACACTTGTGTGTCTTACTGTCTTGCAAATTTCACTCCAATTCAGAGTTTTTGAGATATCCTGCTAATTGACAAACAAAAGAATGGGACTGAGAGGAGGTAGTTATAACAAGCTTTGCTTCAGTTCTCAGAGCCAAAAAGAGCAGCGCTGCTCAAACACTAGTAAAGAGTGAATGTGTGTGTGTGTGTCTGCATGTACAGAGATGATTATATTTGTTCAAAACCTTTCATTATCCATAGAAGACGACGTGCTTCCCTCACACTGAGAGCAGTCCATCGGGACCACTGCAGCAGCTGTGTTTGGCTCAAGTTGATTGGCAGCTCATCATTGTCACTCACTTTCTCCACCACATCCTGCTGTGTGGTGGTGGTGTGTTTGGTGCTTTGGCAACCCGCAATGTTGGTTACTGGTAATGGATTTTGTATGTGTGTGCCAGGTGAGTCAGGTGATGCTGGGGCTGATGGTCATGTCCTACTCAATTCCTCTGCATTTCACCAAGGTCACTGAGGTGGTCAGTCTTGGAGTGCCTTGGTGGAGCGGCCTGACGGTGAGTGTGTGTGTGTGTGTGTGTGTGTGTGTGTGTGTGTGTGTGTGTGTGTGTGTGTGTGTGTGTGTGTGTGTGTGTGTGTGTGTGTGTGTGTGTGT